>CM065593.1:56960782-56996820 GCA_033119425.1 Bufotes viridis
CCTCTGCCAATTATTGAAGTACCGTTTGAGCGAATCGCTATGGATTTAATTGGGCCTGTACCAAAGTCTGCCAGGGGCCTACCAACACATTCTGGTAGTTCTCGACTATGCCACTCGGTATCCGGAGGCGGTGCCTCTGCGACATACCTCAGCTAAGCTCATTGCCAAAGAGTTAATGGAGATGTTTTCCCGTGTGGGCCTGCCAAAGAGGTTCTGACAGACCAAGGGACCCCTTTTATGTCCAAAGTAATGAAGGAACTGTGTAAATTGTTGCGTATAAAGCAGATTACGGACGTCCGTTTACCATCCGCAAACAGACGGTTTTGTTGAGAGAGTTTAACCAAACTCTAAAAAAATATGTTAAAAAGGGTGGTGTCTAGAGATGGGAAGGACTGGGACCTGCTTCTGCCCTATCTCATGTTCGCAGTGCGAGAGGTACCCCAGGCCTCTACTGGGTTCTCGCCCTTCGAACTGCTTTATGGCAGACACCCTCGGGGCCTGTTGGATATCGCCAAGGAAGCATGGGAACAACAGCCTGTCCCCCACAAAAGTGTCATTGAGTATGTCGCCCAGATGCAGGAACGGATGGAAAGGGTGTTGCCCTTGGTCCGGGAGCATATGGAGGCAGCTCAACAAGCCCAGAGTAGGGTGTACAACCGTCAGGCTCGGGTGCGGGACTTCAATCCGGGAGATCGGGTTTTGGTTCTGGTACCCACCCTTGACAACAAATTCCTAGCTAGGTGGCAGGGCCCCTATGAGGTGATCGAGAAGGTAGGGAAGTGAATTACAAGGTACACCAGCCAGGGCGGCGCAAGCCGGAGCAGGTGTACCACGTGAATTTACTTAAGCCGTGGAAAGATAGGGACGCGGCCGACGGCCACAGCCCCGGCCAGGAGCTTCTAGGTGAAAGGGTCCAGCCCCACAGTTCGAGGCCTGTGAAGCCGTAACCACGGTAAAAATTGCAGACAGCCTGTCTTCCAAACAAGTTCAGGAAGTCAGGGAGTTCCTCAGTCGGAACACGGATGTGTTCTCGGACCTCCTGGCCGCACGTCTCATCCGACATGACATCGTCACTGAGCCTCAGGCCAAGGTCGGTTAAAACCATACCGGGTACCCGAGGCTCGGCGGCGGGCCATCGCGGAGGAAGTGCAGTTAATGTTGAAGCCCGATGTCATTGAGGAGTCGAAAAGTGAGTGGGCCAGTCCCATAGTCCTAATACCCAAGCCGGATGGGACGTTGCGGTTCTGCAACGACTTTCGCAAGTTAAATGAAGTATCCAAGTTTGGCGCGTATCCCATGCCCCGAGTAGACGAGCTTGTTGAAAATTTAGGACAAGCCCGTTATTTTTCTGTGCTGGACCTCACTAAAGGGTACTGGCAGGTACCCTTAACGGAGGCGGCTAAGGAAAAAACGCGTTTGTTACCCCGCAGGGCCTGTATCACTACAAGGTGTTACCCTTTGGCCTGCATGGCGCCCCCGCCACTTTCAGAGGTTAATGGACATAGTGCTGCGACCACATCGTCGGTGCGCCTCGGCCTACTTAGATGATGTAGTCATCCACAGCACCGACTGGGAAAGCCATTTACCCAAGGTGCAGGCGGTAGTGGATGCCCTGAGGAAAGCTGGACTAACCGCCAATCCAAAAAGTGTGCGATTGGGTTGGAAGAGACCAAATATCTGGGATATGTAATTGGGCGGGAGTCATCAAACCTCAGGTAACTAAGGTAGAGGCCATTCGTAGCTGGCCCCGACCGGTCACCACCAGGCAGGTAAAGTCGTTCCTGGGGATTGTAGGATACTACATGAGGTTTGTGCCCCACTTTGCCACAATAGCAGCGCCGTTGACAGACCTGTTGAAGGGGCGAAAGTCTGGGAGCGTTAGCTGGAGTGAGAAGGCGGAGGAGGCTTTCTCCCGCGTTGAAGTCGGCCCTGTGTGGGTCCCCGGTTTTGGTGACACCCGACTTCAACAAGGAGTTTGTCGTACAGACCGACGCCTCGGAGGTAGGCCTCGGTGCAGTACTGTCGCAGGAGGTCAACGGGGAAGAACATCCCGTTGTCTTCCTGAGCCGTAAGCTCAGTCCCGCTGAGTCCAGATATAGTATAGTGGAGAGGGGAGTGCCTGGCTATCAAGTGGGCACTCGAATCTCTCCGCTACTACCTGTTAGGGAGGAGGTTCCGTCTGGTGACCGACCATTCCCCCCTCAAATGGATGAGTCAGGCCAAGGAGAGGAATGCTCGGGTCACCAGGTGGTTCCTATCCCTTCAAAATTTCAAGTTCTCCGTGGAACATAGGGCAGGTCGCTTGCAGGAAATGCAGATGCCCTTTCCGCGTCCACTGCCTCACATGTGTCCACCCCCTCAGGGTTGAACAAAGGGGAGGTGTGTGGTAAGGTGCAGGGTGCCGTCGTGGATGGCAGGTATGTGTCACCGAGGTTCATAGCCTCGGTGAGGTAAGAGCCCGTTTTGTTGATGTCAGCAGCAGCTAGTGCTACTGACAGAGTTTAAATAGCATGGCTGCAAAGCCGATCCGGGCCGGCTCTTACCGGGAGCAGCTAAAGTGTAGGGTGGGTGGCTGCTCCCCACGACCCAGTCCTGGTTTTGGGCTGGGTTTAAAAGCTCAGCCAGCTCAGCAGCTGGAGGCTGTGATTATCCTGGAGCTGCTAACAGGGCTGAGGAGTTCTCTGTCCTGGAGGAAAGAGCTCAGCAAGGAGGTGTTTTGTTCCTGGCTACCTGAAGCTGGATTCTCATGCAGCTGGGCCAACAGCGTGGTGCGAACCTGCACCTACACCTCCCAGGTGACTGAACCTGTGTTGGCCTGTTTTTGTTTTGCCACGTTATTTCCGTTGTGTGTGAACTGTCACCAAAGAGACTGTTTTTTCATTTATGGTGTGCAAGTGTGAATAAAACACTGTTTGTTGCACAATCTGGACTCCTTGTTTTGCCTCTAAACTGCACCCGCACCGCTGTCTACCAGAGCGACTCCCCACAATATATATAGGGGAGCATATCCTGCACTTGTGGTCTGTTGCTGATGGCAATCAACAGCAAAAAAATGCATACAATGGAAGATGCCAGCAACGGACTACAAGTACCACAATAACCATCCTACATAAGGTAACAATTATGTGGATGTGGAGAACAATCAGAAACTTAACAATAACAAAGACTGGCTGGCATCTTCCATTGTATGCGTTTTTTCGCTGTTGATTGCCATCAGCAACGGATTTCCGGCATCAGGATCCCCTGGGCACCCGTAGAGGGCAGGTCCCGATGCCGTGCAAGGCATTGGGCAGCCTCTGCATGGCATCAGTCTGCCATCTCACACATCGGGTCCCTGTCACAGCAGCACAGGGACACGATGCGCTCGTTCACTAACCGCAAACCACTTCTATGTCGCGGTAAGCGCTGACCGTGATATAGAAGGGGTTAATCCGCCAGCATCGCTGTAAACAGTGATGCCTGCAGATACAGCAGGGGCCTGGCTATCAGGGACTGCCGTACCCCTGCAGTGATTGGTCAGGCACAGCTCCTGCACCTGCCCGATCATCTTGCCATGCATGTACAGCGGAATGAGTTCTGGCACAAGTTCCCCCAGCGTACATGCACAGCGTTTTGCGTTAAGGGGTTAATGACAGTGAACTCCACAATGCCTGCCCCTTTAATAGTGGCCCCTGCCCCCCATGCATGTAGCAGTTTAGTTTTGTCATTATACATCATATGACTGAATATTTAAGGACCTGAAAAATATTGAAACATGTGATCACTTGTTATGGCAACCTGGGGACATGCCAGCTTCTATTGGCTGATAAGGGACATGTGGCCGTGTGTATGGCAGTTGAGGGCTTGTTTTGGCTTATCCAGGTCATTTTTGGGGGAATATCTCAGGAAAAATACATCCTAGAGAGCTGAGCCCGGTCTAAAACCTCCCCAGACACCTGATGTACCCGTCTGCCAAATTTAGTGAAGATCGGTCCAGTCGTTTAGTCGCCCATAAATATTTGAGAATGTTTTATCTCCATAAACATACATTTAAATGTTACATGTTACTTGTTGTAACTGCTCCCAGGAAGAAGCCACGTCCATATGCGCATGCGCATAAGCACGCGCACGCACGAATAAGTTATTGCCGACTGCCGAACTTGAATAACATTTATACGCACACGAATATTTCTATGGAAATTATTCGCATTATAGTCGCTTTGTACGGATACAGAACTACAAATACGATTGGCTTGTTTGAATTAGCGAATATGGTGAATGCGAATAAGTTGCCTATAGACAGCTCTAAGTTGGATGCGCAATGCGAAAATATTACTTTTTTTACGCAATGAACAGAATATGAAGAGTTGCAGACGACAAGTATTCTGATTATTGAAAAAATAATAGTAATTTTTTCGCATTGCGCATCCAACGTAGAGCATTCGTTCATGCTTGCAAGCCAGTAGGAAATATGCCTTTATATTCGAAGTTCAATTCGCATAATGAGAATAATATATTCACATATTATTCGCGATAATTAAAATAATGACGAATATTCGATTTTGGCGAATATATTACGAATATTAATTCGATATTCGCGATATATATCGCGAATTCGAATATGGCACCTTCCGCTCATTACTATTTAATACTGGTTGGTTGTATGTTCTGTGTGTGTATATAAGTATACATGCATGGGCTTTATATGCAATGTGCAAATTATATATATATGTGAGATTGCAAGTATACCCCCATATACCATTCTAGTCATGTATTAACCATGCACTAATTTACTACGATTTATCTTTTATCCATACACAGATTTTGTATTCATTATTATATATTTATAATATTGATGCCTATTTCTATATACATGTGTGTGTATATATATATATATATATATATATATATATACCCTTTTCTACTATTTGCTTCATGTTTTATATGTTTTTTAGACTTGATAAAGGGGTCTTTTGAGACCCGAAACTCGTTGTCTCCAAATAAACTTCATTACACTTGCCTTCCGGTTGTTACCTTGCGCCGTGTCCACACGTTCACTAGACTTTTATGGTCCGGTGGAACTCCAGTACCAGAGTGTGGAGGTGGCAGCATCATGAGGCAAAGAAATGACGGCTTGGGGCTCTCCACCTCAGCTCAACACAAGTAGTGTTCAGCGGCAGTTGCCATATTCGAATTTGAGATATATTACGAATATTTTGCAAAATATTTGTCATATTCCCAAATTCATGACTTCATGTTATTTGTGCATTGTTTTCTTATCGTTAAAAACATCATTGAAATATTCGTGTGCGCATATATGAGCGTGGCTCGCTTCAGGCTCTGATGGCACAGCGTGCAAACCACTTGGGTCTTGTCGTCAGCACATTGTTTAAAGAAGTGCCATGCCAGGGAACTCCTTGAAGCTGCCTTTGGGGTGCTCGGTCCCTGGCGGCGGTGGCCAATAGCAGGCGAACTCTAGTAGATGTTTTCCTCATTGTCACCGTTCACCAAGCACCACAAAAGAAAAAAATATTTGGCCCAATGTATTGATTTCAAATTCAGGCCTTTTTTACTGGCACCTAACACTATCTGCCTATTTATTTATGTAGCGTTTTACACTAATCCAGGCACAGCAGTAACCACTGATTTAGGGGAATATCTATTGTAGGGATAGTATTTAGGCCATGGATGAAAGGTATACTTTTATGGACAGATTTACACTTGGAGATGCTAAGTAGAATGTGAAAAAATATGTAGGATAATGCCTTCCGCAATTATATTTTAACACTTTGTGTGATATACCCTTTAACGGACAGAAATACAATGGGAGATGCACGGTAGTGTGTGAAGTTATAGAGGATGACCCTCACAGCACTTGTATATACACCTTGAGTGTAATATACCCTTTACGGACATTTTAAAACTTGGCCTGCAACAGCTGGGACACCAGATTCAGGGTATTGCTATTTTGGCTATTGAATTTTACCCCAGAACAAAATATACCCTTTTACGGACAGATTAACACTTGGCCTGCAACAGCTGGAACACCAGATTCAGGGTATTGCTATATTGGCAATTGAATTTCACCACAGAACAAAATATATGTTTTCGCGGACACTATTATACTTTGCCAGCCAGTGCTGGGAGACCAGATTCAGGTTATTGTTATTTAGGCAATTGAATTTAACCCCAGAACAAAATAAACCCTTTTACGGACAGATTAACACTTGACCTGCAACAGCTGGGACACCAGATTCAGGGTATTGCTATTTTGGCTATTGAATTTCACCCCAGAACAAAATATACCCTTTTACGGACAGATTAACACTTGGCCTGCAACAGCTGGGACACCAGATTCAGGGTATAGCTATTTTGGCTATTGAATTTCACCCTAGAACAAAAATATACCCTTTACGGACAGATTAGCACTTGGTCTGCAACAGCTGGAACACCAGATTCAGTGTATTGCTTCATTGGCAATTGAATTTCATCACAGAACAAAATATATGCTTTGGCGGACACTATTATACTTTGCCAGCCAGTGCTGGGACACCTGATTCAAGGTATTGCTATTTTGGCTATTGAATTTCACCCCAGAACAAAATATATGTTTTGGCAGACACTATTATACTTTGCCAGCCAGTGCTGGGACACCTGATTCAGGGTATTGCTATTTTGGCTATTGAATTTCACCCCAGAACAAAATATACCCTTTTACGGACAGATTAACACTTGACCTGCAATAGCTGGAACACCAAATTCAGCGTATTGCTATATTGGCAATTGAATTTCACCCCAGAACAAAATGTACCCTTTTACGGACAGGTTAACACTTGGCCTGCAACAGCTGGGACACCAGATTCAGAGTATTGCTATTTTGACAATTGAATTTCACCCCAGAACAAAATATATGTTTTGGCGGACACTATTATAGTTTGCCAGCCAGTGCTGGGACACCAGATTCAGGGTATTGCTATTTTGGCAATTGAATTTCACCCCAGAAAAAATATACCCTTTACGGGCAGATTAACACTTGGCCTGCAACAGCTGGGACACCAGATTTAGGGTATTGCTATTTTGGAATCCATTAGAAAACGTGGTGTGGTGTTTAACAAGCAGGATATGCTCAACCCATATGCAGTTGTGCATGTATCTGAGGAGCACATCCTGCACTTGTAGTCCGTTGCTAGGGGCAATCAACAGCAAAAAATGCATACAATGGAAGATGCCAGCAAAGGACTACAAGTACCACAATAACCATCCTACATACGATAGCGATAATGTGGATGTGGAGAACAATCAAAAACATAACCATAGCAAAAGCAGGTGCACTCTGCGGCAATACTAAACCCTCACACTGATAAAATTGAGGGGTTAGTTCGACATATCCTACTAGGAGGACATGTCTTAAGCTCGGACACCACGGCAAGGTCCCTCAAGTAGCCCGAGGCCCTACCACTCAACCTACCTGAGCCGTATGGGTGATACCAGGAGCCATTGGGCATTAGGGAGCATAAGGCCTAACTCACAGACAGCTCACCAGTGACCTCCAGCATGTAACCATGCTTGCAATGGGAGGTGGGAGGTGCCTGTGAGCCCCACCCGAGACCGGCTGATATGGCCCAGAGCTTCACAGCTGCACCTGAATGTAGCCTGTAGATGAAAAGCAGACACATTTAAATTGGAGTTTATACACCTCCAAACATATTATAAAATCCATTAGAAAACGTGGTGTGGTGTTTAACAAGCAGGATATGCTCAACCCATATGCAGTTATTGCTATTTTGGCAATTAAATTTCACCCCAGAACAAAAAATTAGTGTTTGCGGACACTATTATACTTTGCCAGCCAGTGCTGGGACATCAGATTCAGGGTATTGCTATTTTGGCAATTGAATTTCATCCCAGAACAAAATATACCTTTTTCCGGACAGATTAACACTTGGCCTGCAACAGCTGGAACACCAGATTCAGGGTATTGCTATATTGGCAATTGAATTTCACCCCAGAACAAAATATATGTTTTGGCATTACACTATTATACTTTGCCAGCCGTGTGCTGGTACACCAGATTCAGGGTATTGCTATTTTGGCAATTTTAATTTCACCCCAGAACAAAATATATGTTTTGGCAGACACTATTATACTTTGCCAGCCACTGCTGGGACACCTGATTCAGGGTATTGCTATTTTGGCTATTGAATTTCACCCCAGAACAAAATATACACTTTTACGGACAGATTAACACTTGGCCTGCAACAGCTGGGACACCAGATTCAGGGTATTTCTATTTTGGCAATTCAATAAGTGTATAGAACACCATGGAAAAGGATCTAGGAATTTTAATGAACAGCAAATTAAGCTGCAAAACCAGTGTCAGGCAGCTACTGCCAAGGCCAATAAGATAATGGGTAGCATCAAAAGGGGCATGGATGCCCGTAATGAGAACATAGTCCTACTACTTTACAAATCTCTAGTCAGTCCACACATGGAGTACTGTGTACTGTTCTGGGCTCCTGTGAACAAGGCAAATATTGCAGAGCTGGAGAGGGTTCAGAGGAGGGCAACTAAAGTAATAACTGGAATTAGGGATCTACAGCACCCTGAAAGGTTATCAAAATTAGGTGTATTCACTTTAGAAAAAAGACGACTGAGGGGAGATCTAATATCTATGTATAAATATATCAGGGGTCAGTACAGAGATCTCTCCCATCATCTATTTATCCCTAGGACTGTGACTGTGACGAGAGGACATCCTCTGCGACGTCTAGAGGAAAGAAGGTTTGTACACAAACATAGAAGAATATTCTTCACTGTAAGAGCAGTGAAACTATGAAACTCTCTGCCTGAGGAGGTGGTGATGGTGAGTACAATAAAGGAATTCAAGAGGGGACTGGATGTATTTCTGAAGTGTAATAATATTACATGCTACAGCAACTAGAAATGGGTCGTTTATCCAGGGAGTTATTCTGATTGCCTGATTGAAGTCGGGAAGGAATTTTTTTCCCCTTAAGTGGGGAAAATTTGGTTCTACCTCACAGGGGTTTTTGCCTTACTCTGGATCAACTTGTAGGAACCTGGCCGAACTGGATGGACAAATGTCTGTTTTCAGTCTTATATACTATGTTCCAATGTTACTATGTTACTATGAATTTCACCCCTGAACAAAATATATGTTTTGGTGGACACTATTATACATTGCAAGCCAGTGCTGGGACACCAGATTCAGGGTATTGCTATTTTAGCAAGTGAATTTCACCCCAGAACAAAATATATGTTTTGGCAGACATTATAATACATTGCCAGCAAGTGCTGGGACACCAGATTCAGGGTATTGCTATTTTGGCAATTAAATTTTACCCCACAACAAAATATACCCTTTACGAACAGAACTTGGCCTGCAATAGCTGGGACACCAGATTCAGTGTATTGCTACTTTGGCAATTGAATTTCACCCCAGAACAAAGTATATGTTTTGGCGGACACTATTATACTTGCCAGCCAGTGCTGGGAGACCAGATTCAGGGTATTGCTATTTTAGCTATTGAATTTAACCCCAGAACAAAATATACCCTTTTACAGACAGATTAACACTTGGCCTGCAACAGCTGGAACACCAGATAAAGGGTATTGCTATATTGGCAATTGAATTTCACCCCAGAACAAAATATAACCTTTTACGGACAGATTAACACTTGACCTGGCAACAGCTGGGACACCAGATTCAGAGTATTGCTATTTTGGCAATTAAATGTTACCCCAGAGCAAAATATATGTTTTGTGGACACTATTATAGTTTGCCAGCCGGTGCTGGGACACCAGATTTAGGGGATTGCTATTTTGCAATTTAATTTCACCCCAGAACAAAATATACCCTTTTACGGACAGATTAACGCTTGGCCTGCAAACAGCTGGGACACTCAGATTCAGGGTATTGCTATTTTGGCAATTGAATGTAACCCCAGAACAAAATATATGTTTTTATGGACACTATTATTCTTTGCCAGCCACTGCAGGGACAACAGATTCAGGGTATTGCTATTTTGGCAATTGAATTTCACCCCAGAACAAAATATATGTTTTGGCGGACACTATTATACTTTGCCAGAAAGTGCTGGGACACCAGATTCAGGGTATTGCTATTTTGGCAATTAAATTTCACCCCACAACAAAATATATGTTTTGCGGGCACTATTATACTTTGCCAGCCACTGCTGGGATACCAGATTCAGGGTATTGCTATTTTGGCTATTTTACCCCAGAACAAAATATACCCTTTTACGGACAGATTAACACTTGGCCTGCAATAGCTGGAACACCAGATTCAGGGTATTGCTATATTGGCAATTGAATTTCACCACAGAACAAAATATATTTTTCGCGGACACTATTATACTTTGCCAGCCAGTGCTAGGAGACCAGATTCAGGGTATTGCTATTTTGGCTATTGAATTTCACCCCAGAACAAAATATACCCTTTTACGGACAGATTAACACTTGGCCTGCAACAGCTGGGACACCAGATTCAGGGTATTGCTATTTTGGCAATTTAATGTAACCCCAGAACAAAATATATGTTTTTGCGGACACTATTATTCTTTGCCAGCCACTGCAGGGACACCAGATTCAGGGTATTGCTATTTTGGCAATTGAATTTAACCCCAGAACAAAATATACCCTTTACGGACAGATTAACACTTGGCCTGCAACAGCTGGGACAACAGATTCAGGGTATTGCTATTTTGGCTATTGAATTTCACCCCAGAACAAAATATACCCTTTTACGGACAGATTAACACTTGGCCTGCAACAGCTGGAACACCAGATTCAGGAAATTGCTATATTGGCAATTTAATTTTACCCCAGAACAAAATATACCCTTTTACGGACAGATTAACATTTGGCCTGCATCAGCTGGGACACCAGATTCAGGGTATTGCTATTTTGGCAATCGAATTTCACCACAGAACAAAATATATGTTTTGGCGGACACTATTATACTTTGCCAGCCACTGCTGGGATACCAGATTCAGGGTATTGCTATTTTGGCTATTTTACCCCAGAACAAAATATACCCTTTTACGGTCAGATTAACACTTGGCCTGCAACAGCTGGAACACCAGATTCAGGGTATTGCTATATTGGCAATTGAATTTCACCACAGAACAAAATATATGTTTTCATGGACACTATTATACTCTTGCCAGCCAGTGCTGGGAGACCAGATTCAGGGTATTGCTATTTTGGCTATTGAATTTCACCCCAGAACAAAATATACCCTTTTACGGACAGATTAACACTTGACATGCAACAGCTGGGACACCAGATTCAGGGTATTGCTTTATTGGCAATTGAATTTCACCACAGAACAAAATATATTTTTGGTGGACACTATTATACTTTGCCAGCCAGTGCTGGGACACCTGATTCAGGGTATTGCTATTTTGGCAATTGAATTTCACCCCAGAACAAAATATAACCTTTACGGACAGATTAACACTTGACCTGCAACAGCTGGGACACCAGATTCATAGAATTGCTATTTTGGCAATTGAATTTCACCCCAGAGCAAAATATATGTCTTTGCGGACACTATTATACTTTGCCAGCCGGTGCTGGGACACCAGATTTAGGGGATTGCTATTTTGGCAATTGAATTTCACCCCAGAACAAAATATACCCTTTTACGGATAGATTAACACTTGACCTGCAACAACTGGGACAACAGATTCAGGGTATTGCTATATTGGCTATTGAATTTCACCCCAGAACAAAATATACCCTTTACAGACAGATTAACACTTGGCCTGCAACAGCTGGAACACCAGATTCAGGAAATTGCTATATTGGCAATTTAATTTTACCGCAGAACAAAATATACCCTTTTACGGACAGATTAACATTTGGCCTGCATCAGCTGGGACACCAGATTCAGGGTATTGCTATTTTGGCAATTGAATTTAACCCCAGAACAAAATATATGTTTTGTCGGACACTATTATACTTTGCCAGAAAGTGCTGGGACACCAGATTCAGGGTATTGCTATTTTGGCAATTAAATTTCACCCCACAACAAAATATATGTTTTTGCGGGCACTATTATACTTTGCCAGCCACTGCTGGGATACCAGATTCAGGGTATTGCTATTTTGGCTATTGAATTTTACCCCAGAGCAAAATATAACCTTTTACGGACAGATTAACACTTGGCCTGCAACAGCTGGAACACCAGATTCAGGGTATTGCTATATTGGCAATTGAATTTCACCCCAGAACAAAATATATGTTTTCGCGGACACTATTATACTTTGCCAGCCATTGCTGGGAGACCAGATTTTGTGTATTGCTATTTTGGCTATTGAATTTCACCCCAGAACAAAATATACCCTTTTACGGACAGATTAACACTTGGCATGCAACAGCTGGGACAACAGATTCAGGGTATTGCTATTTTGGCTATTGAATTTCACCCCAGAACAAAATATATGTTTTACGGACACTATTATACTTTGCCAGAAAGTGCTGGGACACCAGATTCAGGATATTGCTATTTTGGCAATTAAATTTCACCCCACAACAAAATATATGCTTTTACGGGCACTATTATACATTTGGCCAGCAACAGTGCTGGGACACCAGATTCAGGGTATTGCTATTTTGGCAATTGAATTTCACCCCAGAACAAAATATATGTTTTTGCGGACACTATTATACTTTGCCAGCCACTGCTGGGACACCAGATTCAGGGTATTGCTATTTTGGCAATTGAATTTCACCCCAGAACAAAATATATCTTTTACGGACACTATTAACACTTGGCATGCCACTAGCTGGGACACCAGATTCAGGGTATTGCTATTTTGGCTATTGAATTTCACCCCAGAACAAAATATACCCTTTACGGACAGATTAACACTTGGCCTGCAACAGCTGGAACACCATAGTCAGTGTATTGCTATTATTGGCAATTGAATTTCACCACAGAACAAAATATATGTTTTGGTGGACACTATTATACTTTGCCAGGCAGTGCTGGGACACCTGATTCAGGGTATTGCTATTTTGGCTATTGAATTTCACCCCAGAACAAAATATACCCTTTTACGGACCGATTAACACTTGGCCTGCAACAGCTGGAACACCAGATTCAGTGTATTGCTATATTGGCAATTGAATTTCACCACAGAACAAAATATATGTTTTCGCGGACACTATTATACTTTGCCAGCCAGTGCTGGGAGACCAGATTCAGGGTATTACTATTTTGGCTATTGAATTTCACCCCAGAACAAAATATACCCTTTTACGGACAGATTAACACTTGGCATGCAATAGCTGGGACACCAGATTCAGGGTATAGCTATTTTGGCTATTGAATTTCACCCCAGAACAAAATATACCCTTTACGGACCGATTAACACTTGGCCTGCAACAGCTGGAGCATCAGATTCAGGGTATTGCTATATTGGTAATTGAATTTCACCCCAGAACAAAATATACCCTTTTACGGACAGGATAACACTTGGCCTGCAACAGCTGGGACACCAGATTCAGGGTATTGCTTTATTGGCAATTGAATTTCACCCAAGAACAATATATATGTTTTGGCAGACACTATAATACTTTGCCAGCCAGTGCTGGTACACCTCATTTAGGGTATTGCTATTTTGGCTATTGTATTTGCCCCCAGAACAAAATATACCCTTTTATGGACAGATTAACACTTGACCAGCAACAGCTGGGACACCAGATTCAGGGTATTGCTATTTTGGCAATTAAATTTCACCCCACAACAAAATATATGTTTTTGCGGGCAATATTATACTTTGCCAGAAAGTGCTGGGACACCAGATTCAGGGTATTGCTATTTTGGCAATTAAATTTCACCCCACAACAAAATATATGTTTTTGCGGGCACTATTATACTTTGCCAGCCACTGCTGGGATACCAGATTCAGGGTATTGCTATTTTGGCTATTGAATTTTACCCCAGAACAAAATATACCCTTTTACGGACAGATTAACACTTGGCCTGCAACAGCTGGAACACCAGATTAAGGGTATTGCTATATTGGCAATTGAATTTCACCACAGAACAAAATATATATGTTTTCGCGGACACTATTATACTTTGCCAGCCAGTGCTGGAGACCAGATTCAGGGTATTGCTATTTTGGCTATTGAATTTCACCCCAGAACAAAATATACCCTTTACGGACAGATTAACACTTGGCATGCAACAGCTGGGACACCAGATTCAGGGTATAGCTATTTTGGCTATTGAATTTCACACTAGAACAAAATATACCCTTTTACGGACAGATTAGCACTTGGCCTGCAACAGCTGGAAAACCAGATTCAGTGTATTGCTTTATTGGCAATTGAATTTCACCACAGAACAAAATATATTTTTGGTGGACACTATTATACTTTGCCAGCCAGTGCTGGTACACCTCATTTAGGGTATTGCTATTTTGGCTATTGAATTTCACCCGAGAACAAAATATACCCTTTATGGACAGATTAACATTTGGCCTGCATCAGCTGGGACACCAGATTCAGGGTATTGCTATTTTGGCAATTGAATTTCACCCCAGAACAAAATATATGTTTTGGCGGACACTATTATACTTTGCCAGTAAGTGCTGGGACACCAGATTCAGGGTATTGCTATTTTGGCAATTAAATTTCACACCACAACAAAATATATGTTTTTGCGGACACTATTATACTTTGCCAGCCAGTGCTGGGACACCAGATTCAGGGTATTGCTATTTTGGCAATTAAATTTCACCCCACAACAAAATATATGTTTTTGCGGACACTATTATACTTTGCCAGCCAGTGCTGGGACACCGAGATCAGGGTATTGCTATTTTAGCAACTGAATATCACCCCAGAACAAAATATATGTTTTGGCAGACACTATTATACATTGCCAGCAAGTGATGGGACACCAGATTCAGGGTATTGCTATTTTGGCAATTGAATTTTACCCCAGAAAAAAATATACCCGTTTACGAACAGATTAAAACTTGGCCTGCAACAGCTGGAGCATCAGATTCAGGGTATTGCTATATTGGCAATTGAATGTAACCCCAGAACAAAATATATGTTTTTATGGACACTATTATTCTTTGCCAGCCACTGCAGGACACCAGATTCAGGGTATTGCTATTTTGGCAATTGAATTTAACCCCAGAACAAAATATACCCTTTTACGGACAGATTAACATTTGGCCTGCATCAGCTGGGACACCAGATTCAGAGTATTGCTATTTTGGCAATTAAATTTTACCCCAGAGCAAAATATATGTTTTTGCTGAAACTATTATACTTTGCGAGCTGGTGCTGTGACACCAGATTTAAGGGATTGCTATTTTGGCAATTTAATTTCACCCCAGAACAAAATATACCCTTTACGGACAGATTAACGCTTAGCCTGCAACAGCTGGGACACCAGATTAAGGGTATTGCTATTTTGGCAATTGAATGTAACCACAGAACAAAATATTTGTTTTTGCGGACACTACTATTCTTTGCCAGCCACTGCAAGGGCACCAGATTCAGGGTATTGCTATTTTGGCAATTGAATTTAACCCCAGAACAAAATATACCCTTTTACGGACAGATTAACACTTGACCTGCAACAGCTGGGACAACAGATTCAGGGTATTGCTATTTTGGCTATTGAATTTCACCCCGGAATAAAATATACCCTTTTACGGACAGATTAACACTTGGCCTGCAACAGCTGGGACACCTGATTCAGGGTATTGCTACTTTGGCTATTGAATTTCACCCCAGAACAAAATATACCCTTTTACGGACAGATTAACACTTGGCCTGCAACAGCTGGAGCATCAGATTCAGAGTATTGCTATATTGGCAATTGAATTTCACTTCAGAACAAAATATACCCTTTTACGGACAGGATAACACTTGGCCTGCAACAGCTGGGACACCAGATTCAGGGTATTGCTATATTGGCAATTGAATTTCACCTAAGAACAATACATATGTTTTTTGCAGACACTATTATACTTTGCCAGCCAGTGCTGGTACACCTCATTAAGGTTACTGCTATTTTGGCTATTGAATTTCACCCCAGAACAAAATATACCCTTTTGTGGACAGATTAACATTTGGCCTGCATCAGCTGGGACACCAGATTCAGGGTATTGATATTTTGGCAATTGTATTTCACCCCAGAACAAAATATATGTTTTGGCGGACACTATTATACTTTGCCAGAAAGTGCTGGGACACCAGATTAAGGGTATTGCTATTTTGGCAATTAAATTTCACCCCATAACAAAATATATGTTTGTGCGGACACTATTATACTTTGCCAGCCAGTGCTGGGACACCAGATTAAGGGTATTGCTATTTTGGCAATTAAATTTTACACCAGAACAAAATATACCCTTTTACGGACAGATTAACACTTGGCCTGCAACAGCTGGAGCATCAGATTCAGGGTATTGCTATATTGGCAATTGAATTTCCCCAGAACAAAATATACCCTTTTACGGACAGGATAACACTTGGCCTGCAACAGCTGGGACACCAGATTCAGGGTATTGCTATTTTGGCTATTGAAGTTTACCCCAGAACAAAATATACCCTTTACGGACAGATTAACACTTGGCCAGCAACAGCTGGGACACCAGATTCACAGTATAGCTATTTTGGCTATTGAATTTCACCCTAGAACAAAATATACCCTTTTACGGACAGATTAGCACTTGTCCTGCAACAGCTGGAACACCAGATTCAGTGTATTGCTTTATTGGCAATTGAATTTCACCACAGAACAAAATATATTTTTTGGTGGACACTATTATACTTTGCCAGCCAGTGCTGGGACACCTGATTCAGGGTATTGCTATTTTGGCTATTGAATTTCACCCCAGAACAAAATATACCCTTTTAAGGACAGATTAACACTTGGCCTGCAAAAGCTGGAACTCCAGATTCAGTGAATTGATTTATTGGCAATTGAATTTCACCACAGAACAAAATATATTTTTGGTGAAAACTATTATACTTTGCCAGCCAGTGCTGGGACACCTGATTCAGGGTATTGCTATTTTGGCTATTGAATTTCACCCCAGAACAAAATATACCCTTTTAAGGACAGATTAACACTTGGCCTGCAACAGCTGGAGCATCAGATTCAGGGTATTGCTATATTGGCAATTGAATTTCACCCCAGAACAAAATATACCCTTTTATGGACAGGATAACACTTGGCCTGCAACAGCTGGGACACTAGATTCAGGGTATTGCTTTATTGGCAATTGAATTTCACCCAAGAACAATACATATGTTTTGGCAGACACTATTATACTTTGCCAGCCAGTGCTGGTACACCTCATTTAGGTTACTGCTATTTTGGCTATTGTATTTCACCCCAGAACAAAATATACCCTTTATGGACAGATTAACATTTGGCCTGCATCAGCTGGGACACCAGATTCAGGGTATTGCTATTTTGGCAATTGAATTTCACCCCAGAACAAAATATATGTTTTGGCGGACACTATTATACTTTGCCAGGAAGTGCTGGGACACCAGATTCAGGGTATTGCTTTTTGGCAATTAAATTTCACCCCAGAACAAAATATACCCTTTTACGGACAGATTAACACTTGGCCTGCAACAGCTGGAGCATCAGATTCAGGGTATTGCTATATTGGCAATTGAATTTCCCCAGAACAAAATATACCCTTTACGGACAGGATAACACTTGGCCTGCAACAGCTGGGACACCAGATTCATGGTATTGCTATTTTGGCTATTGAATTTTACCCCAGAACAAAATATACCCTTTTATGGACAGATTAACACTTGGCCTGCAACAGCTGGGACACCAGATTCAGCGTATAGCTATTTTGGCTATTGAATTTCACCCTAGAACAAAATATACCCTTTTACGGACAGATTAGCACTTGGCCTGCAACAGCTGGAACACCAGATTCAGTGTATTGCTTTATTGGCAATTGAATTTAACCACAGAACAAAATATATTTTTGGTGGACACTATTATACTTTGCCAGCCAGTGCTGGGACACCTGACTCAGGGTATTGATATTTTGGCTATTGGATTTGTCCCCAGAACAAAATATACCCTTTACGGACAGATTACCACTTGGCCTGCAACAGCTGGAACACCTGATTCAGGGTATAGCTATTTTGGCTATTGGATTTCACCCCAGAACAAAATATACCCTTTACGGACAGATTAACATTTGGCCTGCATCAGCTGTTACACCAGATTCAGGGTATTGCTATTTTGGCAATTGAATTTCACCCCAGAACAAAATATATGTTTTGCCGGACACTATTATACTTTGCCAGAAAGTGCTGGGACAACAGATTCAGGGTATTGCTATTTTGGCTATTGGATTTCATCCCAGAACAAAATATACCCTTTTACGGACAGATTAACATTTGGCCTGCATCAGCTGTTACACCAGATTCAGGGTATTGCTATTTTTGCAATTGAATTTCACCCCAGAACAAAATATATGTTTTGGCGGACACTATTATACTTTGCCAGAAAGTGCTGGGACACCAGATTCAGAGGTATTGCTATTTTGGCAATTAAATTTCACCCCACAACAAAATATATGTTTTTGCGGACACTATTATACTTTGCCAGCCAGTGCTGGGACACCAGATTCAGGGTATTGCTATTTTAGCAACTGAATTTCACCCCAGAACAAAATATATGTTTTGGCAGACACTATTATACATTGCCAGCAAGTGATGGGACACCAGATTCAGGGTATTGCTATTTTGGCAATTGAATTTTACCCCAGAAAAAAATATACCCGTTTACGAACAGATTAAAACTTGGCCTGCAACAGCTGGAGCATCAGATTCAGGGTATTGCTATATTGGCAATTGAATTTCACCCCAGAACAAAATATACCCTTTTACGGACAGATAACACTTGGCCTGCAACAGCTGGGACACCAGATTCAGGGTATTGCTATATTGGCAATTGAATTTCACCCAAGAACAATACATATGTTTTGGCAGACACTATTATACTTTGCCAGCCAGTGCTGGTACACCTTATTTAGGGTATTGCTATTTTGGCTATTGTATTTCACCCCAGAACAAAATATACCCTTTTATGGACAGATTAACATTTGGCCTGCATCAGCTGGGACACCAGATTCAGGGTATTGCTATTTTGGCAATTGAATTTCACCCCAGAACAAAATATATGTTTTGGCGGACACTATTATACTTTGCCAGAAAGTGCTGGGACACCAGATTCAGGGTATTGCTATTTTGGCAATTAAATTTCACCCCACAACAAAATATATGTTTTTGCGGACACTATTATACTTTGCCAGAAAGTGCTGGGACACCAGATTCAGGGTATTGCTATTTTGGCAATTAAATTTTACCCCAGAACAAAATATACCCTTTTTCGGACAGATTAACACTTGGCCTGCAACAGCTGGAGCATCAGATTCAGGGTATTGCTATATTGGCAATTGAATTTCCCAACAAACACAGAACCAGAGATAGGTGCACACTGCCGTCACACTAAACCCTCACACTGATGTTAAAAATTGAGAGGTTAGTTCGACATATCCTACTAAGAGGACATGTCTTAAGCCTCGGGCACCAGCGTCATGGTCTCTCAAGCAGCCCAAGGGCCCTAACACTCACCTACCTGCGCCATATGGGCGATATCAGGGGCCAGTGGGCAATTACAGGAGCATTAGGACGACTCACAAACATCTCCTCTGTTACCTCCAGCATGTAGCCATGCTTGCAATGGGAGGTGTCTATGAGCCCTACCCAAGACTGACTGATATAGCCCAAAGCCTAGCAGGTGCACCCAAATGTGACCTGAAGATGAGAAACAGGCACATTTAAATTGGAGTTTATACACCTCCGTACATATATATATATATATATATATATATATAAACCATCAAAAAAATGTGGTGATAAGAAAGCAGGATGCGCTCATACCCATATGCAGTTGTGCATTTCTATAGGGAGCACATCCTGCACTTGTAGTCCGTTGCTAATGGCAATCACCAGCAAAAAATGCATACAATGGATGATGCCAGCAACGGACTACAAGTACCACAATGGACATCCTACATAAGATGAAATTTATGTGGATGTGGCAAGAATTCAGAACAAACACAGAACCAGAGATAGGTGCACACTGCCGTCACACTAAACCCTCACACTGATGTTAAAAATTGAGAGGTTAGTTCGACATATCCTACTAAGAGGACATGTCTTAAGCCTCGGGCACCAGCGTCAAGGTCTCTCAAGCAGCCCAAGGGCCCTAACACTCACCTACCTGCGCCATATGGGCGATATCAGGGGCCATAAATTTCATCTTATGTAGGATGTCCATTGTGGTACTTGTAGTCCGTTGCTGGCATCATCCATTGTATGCATCTCAAAAGAACTGAAATTTTTCAATTGATGTCTGTAACTGAAGTTCTTTATTAGAGAATCTGGATCTTTGGAGAAAGTCTTGGCTATCTCAATTTGAGCCTTTAATTTTCACCAAGAGTTTCTAAATTAGATCTTTCCTCTTCAAGAAGTAGATTCATAAATTGCAGAGAGAAATTAAAGGCTCAAATTGAGATAGCCAAGACTTTCTCCAAAGATCCAGATTTCTCTAATAAAGAACTTCAGTTACAGACATCAATTGAAAATTTCAGTTCTTTTGAGAGAAAGAAAACACCGCCAGTTTAACAAGGATTTACAGGAATTTAAGGAGAATAAGGCCTACTGTATTCCAAAAGACAAAACCTATAAAGAGAACATCTCGGACGCCTCTACCACAGAGACTGATATCTCAGATAGCGAGACGAGAGACAGGTGGCACAGGCAATATTAGAGGTGGATCCAGACGGGGAGAGGCAGGGGAAGAGGGCGATTTAATAGGAACCCAACCACCAATACAAGTAACACTTTTTTAGATCAAGGGGTAACCTACCACCTAAGGAATCGTCCGAGCGTAAAGGAACAGGGGCCCAGAGACAATAAATCTATCTACCAGACCCCTAACGGACACTGAAATGGCTGTTTTAAGTAAGGGTCTCTCCTTTGCCCCCACCCGACGCTTTGACCTCTTTACATGGGTAAAAGATCTGCAGCTTTTGCTAGAAAGCTGCGTTTGCATAAATACCACAAGAATTCCGACAAAAGACAATGTCAGCAGCTGGGTATATCTACCGATTTACTTCAGATGTTAAACTGCTATATGGCCTCTCAGATACACCTAACACAGGTGAAGGCCCATTCACCGGCCTTAAGAATAAAGAGTAAGCGAATGCCACCAGCTGCTGACATTTCCTGCCTGGATGTATTTGTTAAACTGGTTACTGAAGAGATTTCGTCTCTTCCTCATATGGGTGCTTCGTTCCAACTGTACAAAAATGAATGGGATGCTATTGAGTCGTTGAAAAATGACCCCACGATTATAATTAAGCCCTCAGACAAGGGTGGTAATATTATAGTCATGGATCGGGATGATTATGAAGCAATGTGTATACAGATTCTGAGTAACCGCAGCACGTATTCTATTATATCATCGAACCCAACGCCGATCTATCTTCTTGAGCTGAGAGAGATCCTAACGGATGCTAAAACCCGGAAATTGATTTCCACTGAGGAATATGAGTTTCTCAATCCTAATGCCCCTGTGACCGCCACCTTCTATAGTCTGCCCAAGATTCACAAAGGATTGAATCCAGTAAAGGGAAGACCTATAGTGGCGGGTATCGGTAGTATCTGTCAAAATCTAGGGGTTTACATAGACGAGATCCTCATGCCGTTTGTGGTTGCTTTACCCTCTTACACTCGGGACACCACAGATTTGCTGAAACGGTTGGATGGCATCACCATCGATGATCGCTCTATATTAGCGAGCATCGATGTTGAGGCTTTATACTCATCCATCCCCCATGAAGCGGGTTTGACTGCCGTGAAATTTTTCCTTAGCTCAAGAGGAAGACAGTATACGGAACACAATGATTTTGTGTTGCGACTTCTGCGCTATCTCCTTACACATAATTTCTTTCTTTTCAATGGTAGGATCTACCACCAGCTCAGGGGCACCGCGATGGGCTGTTCATGTGCGCCATCGTACGCTAATTTGCTCCTGGGCTGGTGGGAGTCCACCATTGTTTTTGATGAGTCCATGTCGTCATGTACCGAGCCCATACTATTGTGGGCTAGGTACATAGACGACATTTTCATCATTTGGAACGACATCTGGTCAAACAACTTAATGTGAATGAAATAGGCCTCCGTTTCACTTATGAGACTGCTATTGATGTCTTACCATTTTTGGACGTTAGAATCATGAGGGGTACGTCAGGGGAACTTCAGACTACTATTTATCGTAAACCGTCTTCCACCAATTCCGTTTTACACTGGTCAAGTGGACACCCGAGACCTCTCAGGAGGGGGATTCCACTTGGCTAATACATGCGCTTACGGCGCAACTGTTCTGACGATACCGAATTTGTGAGGCAGGCTGGTGAACTTAGGGAGAGATTCCATAAGCGGGGTTATCCAGATGACGTCCTGCGCACAGCGTACCAAAAGGTGCGGTCCATCCCACGGACGGATCTTCTCGTCCCCAGGAAATTGCCCCCGGGCGACCAGAAAATCCGCCTCATTTCTACATTTGACAGTTTATCGATGGAAGTTAGGAAGGTGCTTGAAAAACACTGGCCAATCCTCCTTATGGATCCAGATTTTCATGAGAAAATCCATGAATATCCTCAGATTACGTTTAGAAGGGGTCAGAATTTGAAAGATTTGTTAGTCCACAGCCACTACTCTCAACCAAATAAACCAGGCACCTGGCTTGATCGTAAGCCATTAGGTTGCTTTAGATGTGGTAACTGTGTAGACTGTGGCACAATCAAACAAAGCAAAACTTTCTTGAGCTCAAATTTACAACGTATGTACCATATCTTGGATTTTATCAACTGCCGGAGCCGAGGTGTCATCTATAAGATTACTTGTATATGCAGCATGGAGTATATTGGGAAGACTAAACGGGAGCTACGGCGTAGGATTGGCGAGCACTTAAATGATGTGACAAACAAAAGAGATACAGTTGTCGCGAGACATGTACATGAATGCCATCAGGGCGACCCAGGGTGCCTCTCTGCAGTGGGAATTGAGTTGGTCCCACCGCCAGTTCGGGGAGGCAACTGGGATCGCACTCTCTTGCAACATGAGGCCAGGTGGATCTTCCGTTTGAAAACGGTGTCACCCACTGGCCTCAATGAACAGTTGAACTATGGATGTTTCCTTTGAAAATGGAACTTGAACCCTGTTGGAACGATCATATTTATAGGGATATTGTGTAATTATGTTTATACAACCTTCATTATCCAGCTATGGCCATGAGGGGATTATCCCCTGTCTTTTTGAAACACATATTTATTAATGTTTACTGTCAGTTATCCTGCTCTTTGCTTGATTGGCCGATTGACAACAACTCAGATGCATATGTGTGTCATATTTTGTTTTCTTATCTAAGTGTGGGGCATATCTTTTAAAGCGAGGCATTAAAAGTTAATTTTTAAATTATTCCAATCCACAAATTTTGTTTTGATAGTTGTTTGGAGGTGGATTCTTCAATTTTTTGGTGGCTTGGCCACATTACGGTTTTTTATTGAATTTCACCCCAGAACAAATAAACCCTTTTACGGACAGATTAACACTTGGCCTGCAACAACTGGGACACCAGATTCAGGGACTTGCTATTTTGGCAATTATATTTCACCCCAGAACAAAATATATGTTTTTGCGGACACTATAATACTATGCCAGCCAGTGCTGGGACACCAGATTCAGGGTATTGCTATTTTGGCTATTGAATTTCACCCCAGAACAAAATAAACCGTTTTACGGACAGATTAACACTTGGCCTGCAACAGTTGGGACACCACATTCAGGGTATTGCTATTTTGGCAATTGAATTTCACCCCAGAACAAAATAAACCCTTTTACGGACAGATTAACACTTGGCCTGCAACAGCTGGGACACCAGATTCATGATATTGCTATATTGGCAATTGAATTTCACCCCAGAACAAAATATACCCTTTTACGGACAGATTAACATTTGGCCTGCAACATCTGGGACACGAGATTCAGGGTATTGCTATTTTGGCAATTGAATTTCGCCCCAGAACAAAATATATGTTTTGGCAGACACTATTATTCTTTGCCAGCCACTGCTGGAACACCAGATTTAGGGGATTGGTGTTTTGGCAATTGTATTTAACCCCTTAATAAAATATAGAAATTGCTATCCTGAGTTTCTAGGGGTGACAGTAAGCACAGCCAAGCCCCTGATGAAGTATATACCAAAAAAAAAAAAACTAGTATTGATTTATTGATGGACTTGGTGGCAGCTTGTTCTGGTGTACCACAAGTCACAAAATGGCCGCCGATCACCCCAGAAAAAAGTGACAGAAAAACGCTCTGTGCAGCCTAAAAACCAGTGAGCAATTAACTAGCAGAAGTTGAATCATTCATAGCTGTAAATCGATCAGTTCATTAGGTGCTGTTGCTGACTTTTTCCTGCCTAATCTCGCCCTCACAGAAGCTGCGTCCTCTCCCTACACTAATCAGAGCAGTGTGACGTGCGGCGCTACGTGACTCCAGCTTAAATAGAGGCTGGGTCACATGCTGCACTTGGCCAATCACAGCCATGCCATTAGTAGGCATGGCTGTGATGGCTTCTTAGGGCAATAAGTAAAACATTAGCTGATTGGCTGCTGTGCAGCCCTTCAGAATGAGCGAAGAAATCGCCGAACAATGGAACCGAACCCCAACTTTTTGAAAATGTTCGAGTACGGGTCCGTGTCCCGAACACCCCAAAATTCGGTACGAACCCGAACTATGCTCGAACTGTTCGCTCAACACTATCAGTGAGACACATTGCTGACCATCCTTGATTCTCCCCTTTGGGTTATTACAGTGTACACATCAATATTTATCCTTATCTATAAAATGGTATAAATGGTATTAAAAAGGGAAAAAAACGGTAAAGATGAAGGTATAACAACTTAAGAAAAACAACTGGAATATAAAACAGCAACACTACACACTAAATTATTAATCTACATAAAAACCATTAACTTAAAAATACTAGACTCTAATAAACTATTCCTAAATAAACAACTACGTTAACATAGCGAATTGAGATGTAAATTGTCAGCAGCTTTATACAATAATCCCTAATTGGCTTGTTATCTGAAGACAAAATTATTTATTTAATAATTTTTTTGTCTTAACAGTACAAAGAGAAGTTCGTGAAAAATTCTTAAGCTTCAGCGGGAGTATTAACAATATATGAAAGACCTCCGGGAGCACCAGCTGAGGAAGTTAAGGGAGCTCAAGCTGCAGTTCTCCCACATAATGCTTCAAATGGAGGAGAAGTATAACAAGGCCTTTGAGGTGCTGCTAAACCTCATCGACAAACTCCGAAAGTTGCCTTGATTTTATAGTTGTTTATCTTTTTTTTTTTTTATTTAAAGTTTTCATAAAGGTTTAGTTATTTACCTATATTCTTGAATTTTTTTACATACTTTTATGGTTACTGTTTTACAGATGTAGCAGGGTTAACACACATGCTTTATGAGAAGTGTTATCTTAACTAAATGCGTTAAGCAATTGCTTTTCAATGGCTTTTGTTTAAAGATAATGTGGTGAGTTAAGAAAATTGAGTTAATAGTGTGTGTGTGACCCCTGTTACATCTCTATTTTTAACCAATATGGTTACAGTAAGGCCCCTTGAGTCCATCTAAAACCCATCAGTATCATGACATATAGCAGCTGCAGGTGCATATAAATGGGGAGTATAATGCCTACAAATAACTCTGAAGGATCAGGATAATATCAGAAGTCATTGTTAACGGTGTAGTATAAGGCCTACACAAAACTCTGAAGGATCAGAATAATAGCAGAAGTTATTGGTAACTGTGTAGTATAAGGCCTACACAAAACTCTGAAGGATCAGCATAATAGCAGCAGTCATTGTTAAGGGTGGAGTATAAGGCCTACATATAGGCCCTCTGCAGAAGAAGTGTCCACGCAGCGTAGTCCGCGAACAGAGCTCCCGGTCTGACCTTCCTGCACTGATGGGATTCACATGAGCCATATTGATTTATGATGCAGTGCACCTCTACAGTTCTGGAATGGCTGGGACAACACTGGCATAAGGCCAGTGTTTTTCAATACATTCCAGAACTGTAAGGTTTACATAGCATCATAAATCAATATAATGCTATGTGATCCCTGGCAGTGCTGGGAGGTCAGGCCGGAGCATCGCTATGACTCGCTGCGTGAGGAACGCTCGTCTGCAAGGGGCCTAACTTCTGAAGGATCAGGACAAGAGCAGCAGGCAGATGGTAAGTTAAACTCGGCCTAACTCAGCAGGAACAGACAGCAGCATGTTATTAGTTTGCAGCAGGAAAGTTTTCCCAGGAATGTGCCCTGCAGACAGGGTAAATAACTATAAAAATGTATACTAACCCAACAGCTGAATGTGAGTGATCTCCCATGCATAAAAATAATATATTTTTCACAAGAAATTTTTTATTCTTATTTATTAGTTTAAGATTGTAAAGGCCAATATAATGTAGTCCAAGATATCACATAACAAAAATGAATGCCCTGTAATTTCAAACTGAAATTGTGTGTTTATTAAACAGTAATTAACTTTTGTTCAACACAATTATACATTTATCACGGAGTGACCAAAGTTAGTAGTGCCAATAACAATGTTTTATAGTAAATGTTGTGATTTTTCACAGAAAAATATGATTATGTGCATCACCCAAAAGTAAAATGCTTATTAAAATTTCTCTAAAAAATATAATTTATAAATATAGGAAAATTTGATACTAGTAAGCATGCAGTGAACAGATTAATAACTTCACTAACACTATGTTTATTAATAACATTAGCTTAATTCATCTGCTTGAGAAATAAAAAAATATTTATAAAATATGTTTGTATGGAAAAAAACATTACAATACTAAAATTACAAACGCATGGGCTAAGAACTAACCAGCATGGATCCTAGGTAACGCCCCATTAACTGTGCATGTCGGAGCATAGCTTCTGCCTTACAGACATAAAAATGTGAGGCAAGGAGTATAATCACTCTCAAATTGGTGACATGGCTTCAAGAACATTAGATAGGCTACAATTTATACAGCTAATTTTAAAGCTCTGTTTATATAAAATGTGCATGTGCAAATTATGATTAAGCATTTGTCAAGAATTAAAATATAAATATTTCAATCGATATATACATGTGGCAATAACGCTCCATTCACAAACCGGATTACTACACGGATGAGTATAACGCCAGTCACACCCAACTATGTAGAGAGGTCAACACGGAAGTCAGGCATCCTTCCCAGGACGATAGACAACACCATATTCCAATCTATGTCAGTATGTAAACGTAAATAATAAAATAATAAACTTTTATTAGGTTCATCAATCAGTCCTGTACAATGTTAACTGCACACAACCATTTGACAAGGGAAGGCCACATGCGGTCCCCACCTTGCTACAGTGAGAACCACAACAGGGCCTCCCAAACCCAACTTCAGCAAAATAATAAACTATAAAATAAAATAGATTAAAAATTTTTTATTTTGTGAATGAAGCATAACACCGCACGATTATTTTTAACAATAAAAAAAAAAAGTATTTCCATATATATAATTATATAATTATTGACAATACATAATGAAAAGAGCACATGTGCAAATATGAAGCATGCACACCAGTTTAAGAGTATTCTAATACTCTATACTTGATCAAGTCCTATCGAGTATAATTGGTCCATTTAAGTAAATATTTTAAAAAGGGTTAAAGTCTATACTAAGTGTTTGGCAATGCATGTGTAAAAATGATGTCTCATGTTTCCTGAACCACTCTTTAACAATTTGAGCACAATTAATCCTGGCATTGTCATCTTGGAATATACCCGTGCCATCCTGGAAGAAAAAAAATCATGGATGCAATAAACAGTTAATTCAGTATGTTCTTGAATCATGAAGTCAGCTGACCTCATTTTTGGACTACATACAGTAGTTGAACCTAGACCTGATCAACTGCATCAACCACAGATTAATGTTTTATCGACTTTATGCATGCCAATGATTAAACTCTTTTCAAACAGACTAACATTTTTTACACAAACAGGATATGTGTCTTTCCACATGGTTGTTTAAGAAATGAGAAGCAACTCATTGCACCAGTTGGGGTTAAATAACTTGTTGCCAGCTGAAAGATAATTGCCCATGCAGTAATCATCCAATAGGAGGCTCATACTGATTTGATAAGTCACATCAATGTGGGAAAGGCAGTGTAGTAAAGCTACAGTTTAAGGCCTACACATCGATGGGCCTAACCAAGCAGTATCTTGTCGAGACAGCAGCATGTAAATTGTAAGTCTGCAGTATTAAGGACGCCAAGTTTATAGACTCAATTACGCAAGATCATTACAGATCAAAGTAGGTAAATATTAACGCTGTAGTATAAGGTCTAAACATAGATGGTACTAACTACGCTGATTAAGGACAGGCAACAGCAGCAGCAACAGGTAAAGGTAATTGTGTAGTATAAAGCATAAACATAAAGCATGATGATCATGACAGACAGCAGTAGCAACAGCATCAGCAGGATTTTGTTAACGGTATAAGGTCTACACATATCTTGGCCCAACTCAGCAGTACAGGCAGCAGCAGGTAATGGTGTGGTAAAAGGCCCATAGATAACTCAGCATGAGCATGACAGGCAGCAGCAGAATTTGGTATTAGTCAAGGAAAAGGCCTACACATATCTCTCAGCCCAACTCAGCAGGACAGGCAGCAGCAGGTAATTATGTGGTAAAAGTCCCATAGATAACTGAGCAGGAGCATGACAGGCAGCATTAGGATTTTGGCAATATTAGAGTATGAGGTCTACACATATCTTGGCCCTACTCAGCAGGGCAGGCAGCAGGTAATGGTGTGGTAAAAGGCCCATAGATAACTAAGCATGAGCATGACAGGGAGCAGCAGGCTTTTGGTAATGGTCGGGTATAAGGCCTACATATAGCTTTAAAATACTCAGCAGCACAGGCAGCAGCAGGTAATGGTGTGGCAAAAGGCCCATAGATAACTCAGCATAAGCATGAGAGGCAGCAGCAGCAGGCTTTTAGTAATGGTCGAGTATAAAGCCTACACATATCTTGGCCCAACTCAGCAGGACAGGCAGCAGCAGGTAATGGTATGGTAAAAGGCCCATAGATAACTCAGCATGAGCATGACAGCCAGCAGCAGCAGGCTTTTTGGTAACGGTCGAGTATAAGGCCTACACATAGCTTGGCAATATTAATCAGGACCGGAAACAGCAGCTTCTAAATTTGCAGCAGGAATGTGTTCCCAGGAATGGACCCACCACCAGACCTGGGCAACAACAAAGATAAACATAGACACCTCTGACCGCAGCAGGTTGTAAGTTTGCAGCAGGAATACGTTCCCGGAATGGACCCCCACCAGACCTGGGCAACACCAAAAGCTAAACTAAGACACCTCTGACCGCAGCAGGTTGTAAGTTTGCAGCAGGAATGTCTTCGCAGGAATGGACCCCCACCAGTCCTGTCCAACACAAAAAAATATAACAAAATACATGTTACAGTAGTAAGTTCATTGTGTAAAGCAGTAATGGGATAACATATATAGTTAATGCTATGTTTTAAGTTTAATATATTTAAGGGAAAGCTATTTTAGCTTCTGAACCCACAATATAAATGAATAACAAATAATCTATTCACTCTGCCCGCACCCTTCTGCTCTCAGTTTCCATATCAGGCACATTTAGTCTGTAGCAGTGGCAGGGGCCTTCACTAAAATATTTTAGCCTTCTCACATTGGCCCACAAGAAAAAGCAGGCTGGTAATAGACCATTACTTGTGGGTCAATTCGAGAAGGCCATACTATCTAAATGATTACTGATTTAGAATATTCTTCATTATTTAATATAGTTTATGTTATGCTAAAAATCTTTAATTACATATGCGTGTTAATCGAATCGCGCAGGGCGTATAACTTTCCTACTAGTTGGCTTGGTAAAATTGTTGAATATGTAGAATATATTGCTACATCTCGACATATTCGAAAATTCTACTAAGCCAACCCAATAGGAAAGTTGCTTAAATGCTTAACGCCTCTACGCAATTCGATTAATGAGCATATTTTATTACCAATTTTTGCATAACATAAACTATATTAAATAATGAAGAATATTCGAATTCACTAGAAATTGCAGCCTTCTCACATTGGCCCACAAGCAATAAGCAGGCAGGTAATGGGTTCAGATGAAAAAAAATTGACGAATATTTGTTTTTACGAATGTATATCCATTTATTCGAAATTGCGATATTCGCGATTAAAATTCGCAATTCGAATTTTCGCACCCAACACTAACAAGCCATCAGTTCTCTGAAAGGTGCAGAGTCTATCATTTGGAAAGTGAGGGACTGCAGCATCAGCAACTTTTCCAAGAGCTCATTCAGCTTCTGCGCCGTTGGATGAATGCACGCATACTGTTATCTCTTGGCAATCGCTTCGGTGATCAATTGCTGACAGAATGACTGATGAGGAATAGGAATAGGACAGAGGAGCATCAGGATCAGCAGATAATGGGAAGGACAGACAGTTCCCTTCGACTGAGGTGGTGGAGTCTTGATTGCCTGAAATCGGGTGTGTGCTACTGGGTGATGCAGCGGTTGCTGCGGCAGGCTGGACCACCACATCAGAGCCACGGTTCTCCCAGGCCACTTTATGGTGATGCTGCATAAGTTGATGCAGGGCCACAGTGCAAACATTGGCACCCTGGCCACGCTTCACCTTCTGCATACAGATTCAACAAATAACTGCCACACCGCCGAGTAGGTGATTTTCCCCCCAACACTCCGCACTGACTGACTGCTACCGCCGCTGATTCCGAGAACCCCTGAACAACTACTTTCCAGGCAGGTAGGCTCCTGCGAAGTGGGTGGTCTACCCTGGGCACGTTTTGCTCCCGACCTCCCACTGCTGCAATCCTGCTGACTCCTGGCCACCCTCGTAACCCTCTTCTCCCGATGATAATGAAGCCCCTAATTCACCTTGCTCCCAAGTGCGATCAGCTACATCATTATCATTGAGTACTGTCTGCACGTCACTGATATCCTCCTCAACGGTCTCTGGGTCAGGAGTCCGACCACTCGCAACACCAGCTCCCACGCCACTCTCCTCATCACTACTTGCCCGCCTACCGGAGGAAACAGCGGATGTCTCTTTCATATCTTGGCTGGCCAGTAGCTGCTCACTGTCCTCTAATAGCTCGTCCTGCTATATAGTGGAACTGAGCCCAAAGCATCTAGTTTCCATCTCGTCGGTGGCAGGTAAGTGTTGGTAACTTATGTTGTCTGTTGCCTTGTTATACTTACCTGCCGTTTGGCTTTGTATCCTGTCTACTGAAAAAGAAAAAAAAATAGTGGTGGGGTGGGTTGCTTAGACAAGCAGCGGTACCCAAACAGGAGTAGGTTCGTTCTCCCAAGCACAAAGCAGAAAATAGAAAATGCGGGACCGCGCTAGAAACGGCAGTTTTTTGCACTAATGATAAGCTTACAGTACTGTAGATAGTATGTCCTGCTCCCAGAAATATAAGTTAGATCCACAGTGTTCTTTCACATGTATGAGCTCCTGGGTGCTTCCAGCTGATTTTCCAATCCACCTGAAGCCGCCGACCACTAATTTCACTCTCAGGAATTTGACCCTTCAGAGAAGACAAATAGATGGTGCAGTACCTTTGAGATATGTGGAGTGCCCACGCTCTATTATACTCACAATATCCAGATAATTGAGCGCATATCACCAGCCACTGTTTCCAATAACGGGTAGAGGCACTACATCACCAAAGGCTGTTTCCACTATCCAGTAAGAAAACCTTCATAGAGAACAAATGGATGGTGCAGTACCTTTGATGTAGATATATTACACACGCTTTATTATACTCACAATTTTCTGATAAAAGTGCACATATAAAATACAATGCCCGACCCGGGTTTCGCGGTAAGCTTCTTCAGGGGCCGCAGTAACCACACTGCCAGTGTCCAAAGAATAAATAGATGATCAATTACCCCGGAAGCAATCCACACTTCCACTAATTAGTAACATGTCAATCAGCTGTATAGATGAATAGAACTAAAACTTTTCAGCAATAAATAATTAATAAAATTTCACCAAGTGCAATTATAGCCATATGTTAAAATAAAATCAATACATAAAATTTGATAAAACAAAACAGACCATACAAACGGCTTTAATATCCCATTCTATATTAAGTCCCAGAGGCTGCAGGGTACCCATTTCGTATATCCACTGTGCCTCCTTTTTGTTAATCTGTGTGGCAGGATTTCCTCCCCGCCAATGGCGTTTAACCATTACCATGGCATAGAATTTTAGACCGGTGGGATCCTTGTTATGACATCTTTTGTAATGTGCAGAGACACTGTGGGTCCCAAGACCCTTCCTGATATTCATTATGTGCTCTGCTATACGCACCTTCAATTTTCTCAATGTTCTACCAATATACTGGAGTCCACAAGGGCACTCCAGTAAATAGATTACACCCATAGATTCACATGACATATTTCCCTTTATTTTTTTCTGTGTTTGTTTAGAAAAAGACAACCTCTATCCTAGTTTTTTTCTTTTCTTCCCGGGAGGCGGTTCTTGCATCCTGTGCAAAAACCGCACCATGTGAACACATCCCTAGGTTTCACTATATTGATTTCTTCTTTCACATAGCTGTGCACTATGCGATTCTAACTATAGGGGCTCTTTTAAATATAAACGGAGGTTTCTTTGGTATAAGATCACCAATTACCGTATCATTTTGAGGACATTCCAATTCTGGCAGATCACTTTCTTTATCTGGGGACACGAAGTTGAATAAGTAGTAGAGAAGGCAAATTTATACTTGTCACTCCAGAATTTCACCATGCAGGAGTGAATGGAGGTAATGGGCGTGAGTCTGAATGGAGTTTCAGACCCAGGTGGAATGGGTATCGGAGGCACCATTATTACAACAGGTATGATCCCAATACTCAATTCCAACGTAACTCATACTCACATTGGGGATCAACTAACCAATATCCCTATGGATCCCATAATAACTCCAATTCAGAAAGATATAGGTATCAGTACCGACCACAATATAGCAACAGGCATTTTGACACACACGGTGGTGATTATAATGAACGATACCAGACCAATAGGGATTCCCATTCTATTAGAAGACCGGACAGTAGACCAGTAGGTAGGAGTCACTACAATGTGACTAGACAACACAACAATTGGGATCAAGGAAGACAGGACATTGCAGCACCAGGTGAAACTAGGAAGAGGTTTCCCCAACGAGGGAGGGGAATAATCTTCAGACTGAAAATTTTCCCCACAAGATGATAAGAGGGAAAACGACACAAACACCTCAAAAGGAGGAGACTCCAAGGAAGAAAAAAAGAGAGCTAGAGGAAAGAGGGGAGGTAAGAGACACAGTAAGTCCCGAAGCCAAGAAGGGCAGAGGGAACCCTAGGCATTTACAATTTAAGCACCCATACCTTGACAAAGGATGAGCTTGCAGTCCTAAATAAAGGCATGAAGTTTGCACCGACATATAGGGCAACAAGTTTGAAACTTACCTTGATGTTCACCGTTATATTAGGAAACTAAATATTTGCAAATACCTTATAAAAAATCCCATCAAAACGCCACAGATAGAGAACAGTAATGTATATACACCAATTTAAAAAATAAATCCACGTTCTATCCTGATATGAGAGAAAATGAATGTATCGATGCCTTCAAACGTGGTGTTTTGAAGGATTGGATCGCATAAAAGTAGGGGGGCATGAAGGGAGTAATTTAACTAAGAAAGAAAAGGAGGCTCGGAAAAATTTGGAACAGAAAAGTAAAATAGTTATCAAACCGGCTGATAAGGGGGGGTATAGTGGTCCTGAACAAGGTTGATTACAATGCTGAAATGGTGAGGATCCTGAGCGATGGTAAAACTTATAAAAAACCTTAAGATTGATCCTGTAGGGAATATAGAAAAGAACTTAAGGTCCTCCTTGACAGAGGACTGGAACTAGGAGTTTTAGACTAAAAGGAATACCAGTATTTGAACAACATGTATCCGAGGACCCCCACCATCTACTATTTACCCAAAGTGCATAAGAACGCCGAGAAGCCCCCTGGGAGACCAATAGTGTCTGGCCTTGAATCCATTACCAGCCGGGTATCAGAATATATAGATATCTATCTACAGCGGTATGTATCCAAAACACCCTCATATCTTTGTGATACAGGACATATTCTGGACATATTAAAGGAAGACGGTAACATTTCTGAAAATACATATCTAATGACCCTTGATGTTACCTCCCTGTATACTATAATACCGAATGATATTGGGATACAGGCAGTGAAGTTTTACATGGATAGTGACGAACAGATGTTCAAGGATCGGAAGGATTTCATTTTGGATTGTATACAATACTGTCTAGGGCATAATTATTTTTGGTATGACAATTGTTTCTTTCTCCAAATTTCTGGTGTGGCAACGGGCGCGAAATTTGCGCCCAGTTTCGCCAATTTATTTATGTCGTACTGGGAACACTTTAATATTGATCCCATTTTGCAGAAAGAAATTGGGGGAGGTAGCCTGCAGCTATGGAGAAGGTTTATAGATGACTGCATTGGCATCTGGTGTGGCACGATATAGGGTTAACATAATTCATTGCCCGGCTCAGTTCCAATACATGGAATATCTTCTTCACAGAAGATGTCAGCAAAGACATTATCCATTTTTTAGATTTGGAAATAAGGATACAGGAAGGCAACATTAAAACTGTCACCTATTTTATGCCGACTGATCGGAATGGCTATATTGAAAGGAGTAGTTGCCACTACTGAACCCTGGATTTGTAATGTACCAAAAGGACAATTACAGAGGATTAAGAGAAATTGCTCTAGTTTGGAAGATTATGAAACTCAGAGCAATATTATTGTGGAACGGTTTATTGAGAAGGGTTACAACCAAGAGGTGCTTTATAATTAAAAGGAGGAGGTGAAAAGTAGTGTGCCTAATATTAGAGGGATAGAGATAAGTGACGAACACAAGAAAAAGGTTAGTGACAAGTATAACTTTGCCTTTTCCACTACTTATTCAACTTCGTGTCCCCAGATAAAGAAAGTGATCTGAAAATAACTTGGATAAACCAGCTCACCTGCGATGAATGTGTATCCAAGGAATTTTTCCTCCTGTGTTGTGCACGGATGTCCTGAATGGATGCTCACTTGTAAATGGATGAAGTAGTCCAGCACAAACCACGGATGTAGATTGCCAAATTTCTTTATTTTCGTTGCGTTAAAATACAGAAACAGCTTAGCTTGATGTTTGGTACACTCACTCCCAGGGTCTACATGTTTCGGACACAGATGTCCTTAATCATGACCTCACTGGCATTTCTGAAAACACAGGTATTTAAGCTCGCTCCCACCTATCAGACTAGCTTCCAAACTTAGAACTAAGTCTGCAGGTGATACGTGGACAAAGACCTGTGTTTAACTCATTCAAAGCAGTCTGCACCTTTTTAAAACATTTTTATAAATAATGCATAAACCTCAACCCAAATACTTTTATATGTATCCCATGGTTGTAGCCAAGCAATAATTATTCAGTCATGTGTATCGGTTCAAACAAAACATGAACATGTTGTTTCAATCACAAACACAAGGTGTGAACACACACCTAACAGAAACACCATGATAGCTGCAAATGACGACACATTTATATTAGATGATTCCAATAAAAGCAGTATACATAGAATACTTCTGTGATCTGTGAAAGAAAGAGATCTGCCAGAATTGGAATGTCCTCAAAATAGCAATACGTAACTGGAACGAAGTACAATG
>CM065593.1:56996831-57186831 GCA_033119425.1 Bufotes viridis
AAGCAAAGCATTCCAATAGTCCTGAGTTACATTTAAAATAAACTTTTTGGTTAATTTTCCTAGTAACTAAATTTTTTTATGTACTAACATGAATTTCCAATTATCGTAAATAATAAAATTTTTCATCAAAAAATTAACTATTAAAATACAAAACTTGAACAGAGTAATAATAACTACAAAAAACCTTGTTTGATTTAAAAATTAGCAAAATTATAAACTTTCACAAATTCCAAAAATTTATTTACAATCAAATCTTATTATCAGAAATATGAAACAAAAAAAGGAACAATGTTGAAACAATAAAATGGTAGGGGTAAGAACTAACCAGCATGGATCTTCGATACCGTCCAATTTTAATATACTTTGCATGTTGTAGCATTGCTTCCGCCGTAAAGATAGAAACTAGTGTTGAGCGAACAGTTCGAGCATCGTTCGGGTTCGTACCGAATTTTGGGGTGTCCGGGACACGGACCCGAACCCGGACATTTTCAAAAAAGTTCAGGTTCTGGTCCGTTGTTCGGCGACTTCTTCCCGCTTTCTGAAGGGCTGCACAGCAGCCAATCAGCTAGCGTTTTACTTCTTGCCCTAAGAGCCCATCACAGCCATGCCTACTAATGGCATGGCTGTGATTGGCCAAGTGCAGCATGTGACCCAGCCTCTATTTAAGCTGGAGTCACGTAGCGCCGCACGTCACACTGCTCTGATTAGTGTAGGGAGAGGACGCAGCTTCTGTCAGGGCAAGATTAGGCAGGGTAAAGTCAGCAACAGCACCTAATGAACGGATCGATCTACAGCTGTGAATGATTGAACTTCTGCTAGTTACTTGCTCACTGGTTTTTAGGCTGCACAGAGCGTTTTTCTGTCACTTATTTTCTGGGGTGATCGGCGGCCATTTTATGACTTGCGGTGCACCAGAAGAAGCTGCCACCAAGTCCATCAATCCATCAATACTAGTTTTTTTTTTGCTATATCCTACATCAGGGGCTTGGCTTTTCTAATTGTCACCCCTAGAAACTCAGGATAGCAATTTCTATATTTTATTAAGGGGTTAAATACAATTGCCCAAATACCAATTCCCTAAATCTGGTGTTCCAGCTTTAGCTAGACAAGTATAATACTGTCTGCTGACTGGTAAAGGATAGATTATTTTCTGTGGTGAAATTCAATTGGCAAAATAGCAATACCATAAATCAGTGGTTTCAGCTGTGGCTGGCAAAATAGAATAGTGTACGCCAAAACATATATTTTGTTCTGGGGTGAAATTAATCTGGCAAAATAGCAATACCCAGAATCTGGTGTCACAGCTGTTGCAGGCCAGATTTCATAGTGTCCGCCAAAACATATATTTTGTTCTGGGGTGAAATTAATCTGCCAAAATAGCAATACCCTGAATCTGGTGTCCCAGCTGTTGCAGTCCAGATTTCATAGTGTCCGCCAAAACATATATTTTGTTCTGGGGTGAAATGAATCTGCCAAAATAGCAATACCCTGAATCTGGTGTCCCAGCTGTTGCAGGTCAGATTTCATAGTGTCCGCCAAAACATGTATTTTGTTCTGGGGTGAAATTAATCTGCCAAAATAGCAATACCCTGAATCTGGTGTCCCAGCTGTTGCAGTCCAGATTTCATAGTGTCCGCCAAAACATATATTTTGTTCTGGGGTGAAATGAATCTGCCAAAATAGCAATACCCTGAATCTGGTGTCCCAGCTGTTGCAGGTCAGATTTCATAGTGTCCGCCAAAACATGTATTTTGTTCTGGGGTGAAATTAATCTGCCAAAATAGCAATACCCTGAATCTGGTGTCCCAGCTGTTGCAGGCCAGATTTCATAGTGTCCGCCAAAACATATATTTTGTTCTGGGGTGAAATTAATCTGCCAAAATAGCAATACCCTGAATCTGGTGTCCCAGCTGTTGCAGGCCAGATTTCATAGTGTCCGCCAAAACATATATTTTGTTCTGGGGTGAAATTAATCTGGCAAAATAGCAATACCCTGAATCTGGTGTCCCAGCTGTTGCAGGCCAGATTTCATAGGGTCTGCCAAAACATATATTTTGTTCTGGGGTGAAATTAATCTGGCAAAATAGCAATACCCTGAATCTGGTGTCCAAGCTGTTGCAGGCCAGATTTCATAGTGTCCGCCAAAACATATATTTTGTTCTGGTGTGAAATTCAATTGCCAAAATAGCAATACCATAAATCAGAGGTTTCAGCTGTGGCTGGCAAAATAGAATAGTGTCCGCCAAAACATATATATTGTTCTGGGGTGAAATTAATCTGCCAAAATAGCAATACCCTGAATCTGGTGTCCCAGCTGTTGCAGGCCAGGATTCATAGTGTCCGCAAAAACATATATTTATTTCTGGGGTGACATTCAATTGCCAAAATAACAATACCCTGAATCTGGTGTCCCAGCTGTTGCAGGCCAGGATTCATAGTGTCCGTCAAAACATATATTTTGTTCTGGGGTGAAATTAATCTGCCAAAATAGCAATACCCTGAATCTGGTGTCTCAGCTGTTGCAGGCCAGATTTCATAGTGTCCGCCAAAACATATATTTTGTTCTGGGGTGAAATTCAATTGCCAAAATAGCAATACCATAAATCAGAGGTTTCAGCTGTGGCTGGCAAAATAGAATAGTGTCCGCCAAAACAAATATTTTGTTCTGGAGTGAAATTAATGTGCCAAAATAGCAATATCCTGAATCTGGTGTCCCAGCTGTTGCAGGCCAGATTTCAAAGTGTCTTACAAAACATATATATTGTTCTGGGGTGAAATTAATCTGCCAAAATAGCAATACCCTGAATCTGGTGTCCCAGCTGTTGCAGGCCAGGATTCATAGTGTCCTCAAAAACATATATTTTGTTCTGGGGTGACATTCAATTGCCAAAATAACAATACCCTGAATCTAGTGTCCCAGCTGTTGCAGGCCAGGATTCATAATGTCCGTCAAAACATATATTTTGTTCTGGGGTAAAATTCAATTGCCAAAATAGCAATACCCTGAATCTGGTGTCCCAGCTGTTGCAGGCCAGGATTCATAGTGTCCGCAAAAACATATATTTTGTTTTGAGGTGAAATTCAATTGCCAAAATAGCAATACCATAAATCAGTGGTTTCAGCTGTGGCTTGCAAAATATAATAGTGTCCGCCAAAACATATATTTTGTTCTGGGGTGACATTCAATTGCCAAAATAGCAATACCCTGAATCTGTTGTCCCAGCTGTGGCAGGCCAAGTGTAAATCTGTCCATAAAAGGATACCTTTCATCCAGGGCCTAAATACTAGCCCTAAAAGAGATATTCCCCTAAATCAGTGGTTACTGCTGTGCCTGGATTAGTGTAATACGCTACATAAACAGATAGGCAGATAGTGTTAGGTGCCTGTAAAAAAAGGCCTGAATTTGAAATCAATACATTGGACCAAATATTTTTTTCCTTATTGTGGTGCTTGGTGAACGGTAACAATGAGGAAAACATATAGTAAGGGACGCGGTCGTGGTGGTGTTAGTGTTTCCTCTGGTGCTGAGAGAGGACGTGGCCATTCTGCCACAGCCAAACGTCCTAGTGAACCAACTACCTCAGGTTCCAGTACCCGCCAGAATTTACAGCAATATTTAGTGGGGCCCAATGCCGTTCTAAGGATGGTAAGGCCTGAGCAGGTACAGGCGCTAGTCAATTGGGTGGCCGACAGTGTATCCAGCATGTTCACAACATTATGTCGCACCCAGTCTTCTGCTGAAAGCGCACAGGTGGCACCTGAAAACCAAGCCCATCAGTCTGTCACATAACCCCCATGCATTTCAGGGAAACTGTCAGAGCCTCAAGTTATGCAGCAGTCTCTTATGCTGTTTGAAGACTCTGCTGGCAGGGTTTCCCAAGGGAATCAACCTAGCCCTTCCCCAGTGGTGGAAGACATAGAATGCACTGATGCACAACCACTGATGTTTCCTGATGATGAGGACATGGGAATACCACCTCATCGGAGTCCGCACGTCTATGATGATGACGAAACACAGGTGCTAACTGCTGCGTCTTTCTGCAGTGTGCAGACCGAACAGGAGGTCAGGGAGGAAGACTGTGTGGAAGACGATGTAGGGGACGATAGGGTCCTAGACCCCACATGGAATGAAGGTCGTGCCACTGACTTTCATAGTTCAGAGGAAGAGGCAGTGGTGAGACCGAGCCAACAGCGTAGCAAAAGAGGGAGCAGGGGGCAAAAGCAGAACAGCCGCCGCCAAGAGAGTTCGCCTGCTACTGGCCACAGCCACCAGAGACCGAGCACCCCAAAGGCAGCTTCAAGGAGTTCCCTGGCATGGCACTTCTTTAAACAATGTGCTGACGACAAGACCCGAGTGGTTTGCACGCTGTGCCATCAGATCCTGAAGCGAGGCATTAACGTTCTGAACCTTAGCACAACCTGCATGACCAGGCATCTACATGCAAAGCATGAACTGCAGTGGAGTAAACACCTTAAAAGAAAGGAACTCACTCTGGCTCCCCCTGCTCCCTCTTCTGCTGCTGCCTCGGCCTCTTCCTCCGCCTCGGGAGGAATGTTGGCACCTGCCGCCCACCAAACAGAGGATGTGCCACCGACAACACCACCTGCGTCACCAAGCATCTCCACCATGTCACATGGCAGCGTTCAGCTCTCCATCTCACAAACCTTGGAGAGAAAGCGTAAATTCCCACCTACACACCTGGGCCTGAATGCCAGCATTTCTAAACTACTGGCCTTTGAAATGCTGTCATTCAGGCTGGTGGACACAGACAGCTTCAAACAGCGATGGCTGTCCCACAGTATGTTGTTCCCAGCCGCCACTACTTCTCCAAGAGAGCCGTGCCTTTCCTGCACAACCAAGTATCCGATAAAATCAAGTGTGCACAGCGCAACGCCATCTGTGGCAAGGTCCACCTAACCACAGATACGTGGACCAGTAAGCACGGCCAGGGACGCTATATCTCCCTAACTGCACACTGGGTAAATGTAGTGGCGGCTGTGCCGCAGGCGGAGAGTTCCTTGGCGCACATCCTTCCGCCGCCAAGGATCGCAGGGCATCATTCTTTGCCTCCTGTAGCCTCCTCCTCCTACTCGGCTTCCTCCTCCTCTGCTTCCACCAGCTCATCCAGTCAGCCACACACCTTCACCACCAACTTCAGCACAGCCCGGGGTAAACGTCAGCAGGCCATTCTGAAACTCATATGTTTGGGGGACAGGCCCCACACCGCGCAGAAGTTGTGGCGGGGTATTAAACAACAGACCGACGAGTGGTTTCTGCCAGTGGGCCTCAAGCCCGGCATGGTGGTTTGCGATAATGGGCGAAATCTCACGCACATCCCTTGCCTGGCGCATGTGCTGAATTTGGTGGTGCAGAAGTTCATTCACAACTACCCCAACATGTCAGAGCTGCTGCTAAAGTGAGGGCCGTCTGTGCGCGCTTCCGGCGTTCACATCCTGCCGCTGCTCGCCTGTCTGCGCTACAGCGGAACTTCGGCCTTCCCACTCACCGCCTCATATGCGACGTGCCCACCAGGTGGAACTCCACCTTGCACATGCTGGAGAGACTGTGCTAGCAGCAGCAGGCCATAGTGGAGTTTCAGCTGCAGCACGCACACGTCAGTCGCACTGCGGAACAGCACCCCTTCACCACCAATGATTGGGCCTCCATGCGAGACCTGTGTGCCCTGTTGCGCTGTTTCAAGTACTCCACCAACATGGCCAGTGGCGATGACACCGTTATCAGCGTTACAATACCACTTCTATGTCTCCATGAGAAAACGCTTAGGGCGATGATGGAAGAGGAGGTGGCCCAGGAGGAGGAGGATGAGAGGTCATTTTTAGGACTTTCAGGCCAGTCTGTTAGAAGTGGCTCAGAGGGAGGTTTTTGCAACAGCAGAGGCCAGGTACAAATGTGGCCAGCCAGGGCCCACTACTGGAGGACGAGGAGGATGAGGAGGAGGTGGAGGAGGATGAGGATGAAGCAGGTTCACAGCGGGGTGGCACCCGACACAGCTCAGGCCCATCACTAGTGCGTGGCTGGGGATACGGAGGACGATACGCCTCCCACAAAGGACAGCTTGTCCTTACCTCTGCGGAGCCTGGCACACATGAGCGACTACATGCTGCAGTGCCTGCGCAACGACAGCAGAGTTGCCCACATTTTAATGTGTGCGGACTACTGGGTTGCCACCCTGCTGGATCCCCGATGCAAAGACAATGTGCCCACCTTACTTCCTGCACTGGAGCGTGATAGGAAGATGCGCGAGTACAAGCGCACGCTGGTAGAGGCGCTCCTGAGAGCATTCCCAAATGTCACAGGGGAAGAGGTGGAAGCCCAAGGCGAAGGCAGAGGAGGAGCAAGAGGTCGCCAACGCAGCTGTGTTACGGCCAGCCCCTCTGAGGGCAGGGTTAGCATGGCAGAAATGTGGAAAAGTTTTGTCTCCACGCCACAGCTAACTGCACCACCACCTGATACAAAACGTGTTAGCAGGAGGCAGCATTTCACTAACATGGTTGAACAGTATGTCTGCACACCCCTCCATGTACTGACTGATGGTTCGGCCCCATTCAACTTCTGGGTCTCCAAATTGTCCATGTGGCCAGAGTTAGCATTTTATGCCTTGGAGGTGCTGGCCTGCCCGGCGGCCAGCGTTTTGTCTGAACGTGTATTCAGCACGGCAGGGGGCGTCATTACTGACAAACGCAGCCGCCTGTCCACAGCCAACGTGGACAAGCTGACGTTCATAAAAATGAACCAGGCATGGATCCCACAGGACCTGTGCCTCCCTTGTGCAGAATAGACATTTATAACTGCCTCCCCCTCAACCATGTATTCTTTTCTTTTCAAAGTTCTTTTTATTATTTATATTAGGAGAACAATTCAATAACAATATGATTATACACATATGTCACATAATAGCAGAGGTAGTCAACATGAGGACATCTTGAGTGAAATCAGAGAGGTAGTACAGCTTTGCAGCGGTTGCTAACCAAAAGGGGGTCACGTCAACTAAACCTCCACGTTGTACAAAGAATAAAATACAGTATGCAACAGATTAGGGTAAGGGGGGGGGGGACAGAGACAATAGGAGGGGAGGGAAGAGGGGGGAGGAGGGGGTGAGGATAGCCGGAACCTGCGAGTAACGTGTAAAGTGATCACGCCTAAAATGATCACATAGAGAAATGACGATATGACGCCCATGGGGTCTAAATTTGATTAAAAATATTGTGTGTCTTCGAGTCCCAACTAGCGAGTTCCTCCAATCGGTATAGGGAATCCACTTTATCTACCCACTGAGTGAGTAAGGGTGGGTGTTTTGCTTTCCAAAACGTAGGTACCAGGATACGTGCGGCGGCTAAGAGGTGTCTCAGCAGCATGGTTGTAAATGTAGACATGTTATCTGGGAGCAAATGGAATAAGCAGATCTCAGGGGATGTGGGTAGATGTGTTTTGGTAATAGTGTTGATCTGGGATATAACGTTTGCCCAGTATGGCATAATGTGTGGGCAGGTCCACCACATGTGGTAGTAAGTTCCCAAGTGTTGGCCGCATCGCCAGCAAGAAGGATTATAAGCTGGGTTGTATTTGTGTAAGAGTATCGGCGTCAGATGCCACCTAGTTAGAATTTTATAACCGCTCTCTTGCATTCTTACGCATCGTGACGTCCGCTTCGGCATTTCGAATAGGGATTGGATTTCCTTATCTGAAAATTTCTTAGAGAGGTCCTTTTCCCATATTGTAATAAAGGAATGTGTGATGGGTGACAAAGGAGTCGATAATAATTTGCAAAAACTTGAGATAACCTTTTTAGGGGGTTTAGTTTGGGCTAGGGAAGTTTCAAAGGGAGTCAAAGCACGGTGAGGATCCATAGTTTTGAGTAAGGCTCTAAATGAGCATGTTATTTTATTATAGAGCAGTGGGGGTAGCAAAGGGCATTTTAGCAGGTTAGACAAGGCCTCTCTAGAAGGTATAGTGCCATCCCTAATGACCGAATCTATGAAGGTGCAATTAGACTTTAAATCTTTGGGTATCGAGGCATTCGATATAGGATCTACGGTGTGAAGTAGGTCCCTGATTTGCAGTAAGGGAGATGGGAAAGGGGCGCATCTATCACGTAGGAGAGAATCATTCCAAAATGAACTAGTTTCAGAGATTAGTTCGTTAGAGATTGTAAGTTTCGCAATGATCTCTGGGGCAGAGAAAACCAACTGTCTCAAAGGGTAAAGGAGGATATTCAACCATGTATTCTTGTACTCTGGGGCACTTCTTTATTGAATCCTCATTTTTTTAACTTTACCATGATCTTGCGGTGCAACCCAAAGTTGAATGAACCTCTCCTCTGTCTGGGTGGTGGGGCTGAAATAACTGAGAGTGGCCTTCTCCGGTAGTGGTTGATATGACGCATGATTCCTTGCTGTGGGACCTCTCTCCTCTGTCTGGGTGCTGGGCATGAATAACTGAAAATGGCCTTCTCCAGTGGTGGGTGATATGACGCATGATTCCTTGCTGTGGGACCGCTCTCCTCTGTCTGGGTGCTGGGCCGAAATAACTGAGAGTGGTCTTCTCCGTTGGTGGTTGATATGACCCATGATTCCTTGCTGTGGGACCTCTCTCCTCGGTCTGGGTGCTGGCCGAAATAACTGAAAGTGGCCTTCTCCAGTGGTGGGTTATATGACGCATGATTCCTTGCTGTGGGACCTGTATTCTCGGTCTGGGTGCTGGGCCGAAATAACTGAAAGTGGCCTTCTCCAGTGGTGGGTGATATGACGCATGATTCCTTGCTGTGGGACCTCTCTCCTCGGTCTGGGTGCTGGGCCGAAATAACTGAGAGTGGCCTTCTCCGATGGTGGTTGATATGACGCATGATTCCTTGCTGTGGGACCTGTATCCTCGGTCTGGGTGCTGGGCCGAAATAACTGAAAGTGGCCTTCTCCAGTGGTGGGTGATATGACGCATGATTCCTTGCTGTGGGACCTCTCTCCTCGGTCTGGGTGCTGGGCCAAAATAACTGAAAGTGGCCTTCTCCAGTGTTGAGTGATATGACGCATGATTCCTTGCAGTGGGACCTGTCTCCAATTGATATTGGTTAAATTTTATTTATTTTATTTTATTTTAATTAATTTCCCTATCCACATTTGTTTGCAGGGGATTTACCTACATTTTGCTGCCTTTGGCAGCCCTCTAGCCCATTCCTGGACTATTTTACAGCCTTTTTAGTGCCTAAAAGTTCGAGTACCCATTGACTTCAATGAGGTTCGGGTTCGGGATAAAGTTCGGGTCGAGTTCGGATCCCGAACCCGAACATTTTCGGGAAGTTCGGCCGAACTTCTCGAACCCGAACATCCAGGTGTTCGCTCATCTCTAATAGAAACGTATGATTGATTACATGACTATGATTATATGAATTCTCTAACCGGTGACATGGCTCCTAGAACATCATATAGTACACAGTTTATTCTTAAAATCTTAAAGCTGTGGTTATATATAATTAGCATGTGCAAATCCTCACTACATAATTGCCAATAAGTAACATAAACATGAAAAGTACCTATACATATTTACATGTTGCTACACGGCTCCATTCACAAAACCGGATTTCCACACGGATGAGTATAACGCCAGTCACACCCAACCATGTAGAGAGGTCAACACTAAAGTCAGCCATCCCTCCCAGAACGACAGACAACACCGTGTTGGATCCTAAATCGGTGTAACAACAAAAAAAAAATATATATATATATATATAAATTTTCGTAGGCTCATCAATCAGTCCTGTACAATGCCAACTGCACAAGACCTTTTGACAAGGGAAGGCCACATGCGGTCCACACAGTGCTACAGCGTGAAGCACAACATAGCTGCCCCAAACCACACTTAATTTAAAATAAAAAATAATAAAATCATTTCATTTTGTGAATGAAGCCGATCAACGCTAGATAAAATGTCTTTTTAAAAAGATTATTTAAATATATATTTGCATGTCTAAATATTGACAATGCATAAATAAGCTGAGCACATGTGAGAATACAAAACATGCAAACCAGGTTAAGAGAATTCATAATTCTATACTTGTTAAAGTGCAAAAGATAAAATCAGGTCCATGATGGTTGTCTACGCAACAGGACATACAGCATCTAGAGTTAACACAGTACTAGAATGCTGACTCATAAGTTTCCATTTGTAACTAGACAGAATAACGGAAGGCACTTGCAGGTAAGTACACTCCCAGTTTATAATAGAAAATAAAATAACCCAATCGAAATTTTAGTTTAAAAAAGGTGTGAAGGTCTGGACTCTATGATTGTTCCCTGTGCGATCAAATGTAACTCAACATGTTCATGACATGCAGCAGCATCAACTTCAGGATTTAAGGAGTAGTGTATTATCATGGCCACATGTAGCTTGTCCCAATTTGGCAACACAGACAGCAGCAGACATTATCTTAAAAGGCTCAAATGTAACTCAACATTTTCATGACATAATTATAATAGACTAGGAGTGGCTCACTTAAGGAGAGAGATGGAAACAGGGTGCTCTAACGTCCAATATGGGTCCCACCTTACCCCAATGGCAATAATAATGAGTATATATGGAAACGGACGGGCACTCCAGCTCTGGATCAAACTGGAAAAAATTTATTTACACTCTTTGAATTCGTACAGTTTACACAAAAAAATTTAAACTCAGAATAACAGGTGAAAGGTGCAGAAGCAAATGAGACGACCGTAGGTTATAGTCCGTCCATTTGCCCGTCCATCAATCCCCTGTATCGAGATGTACACATATATAAAATATCCTTATAGTATAACTCCAACACTAAGCACCTAAGAATTAATGTTATAATATATATGACCTGTTAATTACTAATAGACATCCAATATATAAAAATATATAGATATATCAGCAATTAATATCTAATATTTCATTTCCAAAAAAATTTTTGGGTATTAATTCATCCAGAATTAGCAGCGGTATTGTTGGCTAAACGATTCAGCCCATCTAAAATAGCCAAAGCACAGAAAAATTAATTAATTAATAACTGTATCAGTCCATCCAGAGAGTAAATATTAATAATGGTTAATATATTTCATTGTCCCATCCAGGAGGATTAATAGTTAACTGTAAAATGTCATGACATCAATATTTCATCCAAAAATCCAGCATTCCATGCAGGAAAAATGTTAATAGTAGCTGTAGAATCCACTTATAAATATGTGCCGCTTCTATAGTGCATCTGTCTTTAAATAATCAGCAGAGTTGGTGTTTTATTCAACAGCAAAAAAATATCAGTCTGCGATATTTTATCTACACACCGAGAGATGAAAACAAGCGTTCGTACCGATTCATATATCCTGCATAGAATAGCACACTGCGATAGAGAATTGCGATAAGAAATTGCGATGAAAAATTCTTAAGCGCACCTCATTAATAAGATACAGTCCTACCTGCTCAGAAGAGTGTCCCTTTGTTGCGGCAGTGTGGGATTCAGTTCACTGTCGCTGCGCCGCTCCCTGCTCCAGTTACCCTCAGTGGCGTCCCACGTGGGTTTACACGGAGCGTCTTACCTAGGGAGCGCGCGGGCTCGAACGTTTCGTCCGATCGTCTGTGCGATGCGATAATATTCCTGCGGCCGCAGATTAATCGTAACTCCGGAGTCTTCTTGTAGTTAAATTTCGCAAGCTGGGGGTCTTACTACGCCAGACGCGTTTCGGGACCTTCACGTCCCTTCCTCAGTGGCTAAGCCCCCATGGCGTCCCCATGGTTTTTTATAGTCTCTGGATTTTATTACAGCACATTAAAAACTTGAACTGGATCATCCTGGATCCGGATCTCCCTGATGGGTTCCATAAATAACAGTGTGTTGGTGAAGAATAAAATAGAAATATGAGTAAACAAGTTTTTTTCTAAAACCGCACAGCCAACATAAATAAATATAAGAATCCATAAAAGATATTATAAAATCACATTTTTATTTAAAAAGAATTAAATTGAAAATATAAAAAAAAAAAAATTAATTTTTTTTTTATAAAAAACTCTATCAAAAATATTATAAAAAAATGCAGGATGAATAATATCTCTATAAATATTATTTCAGGGGTTGCTCTATAGCTATCGGTACGTCAATAGTTGGTAATCTTCATATCTGTGTTGATATGCCTTTTTCTATTTTTATTATTCATTCTTCCACCCTTCCATATTTATATACTCTTCCTCAATATGTCAATTATTCCAATATTCATGACATGCAGCAGCATCAATCGCATGATTTAAGGAGTGGTGTATTATCATGGCCACATGTAGCTTGGCCCAATTCGGCAGCACAGGCAGCAGCAGATGTTATGTTAAAAGGCCCAAATGTAACTCAACATTTTCTTGACATGCAGCAGCATCAACGGCAGTGTGGCGAAACCAACCTCGCCACTGGGTGCTGGAGAAGCCTGGTTGCCAGCCTCTTGCCCCACGATTATGGGCCCTCTCATCAGCCCATGCTAAACTTAAACCCCATGGTGATTTGACTGTGTTTGTGGCATCTGAGCGCTGTTTGGATATATTGAGCGCTCAGATCCAAGCCATCTGGGGATATGTTAAATGTCTATATTTACTGTAATGGTTGGGACATTGTATATTTGAATAGCGATGTCTGTCCTATTGTCCCCACGTGTGTATTGGCGATTTCCCTTTGTCCTGAGAGATAATTGAATTACTCCTCTGTTGTCTCCAGGACAGAAGACATTGTTTAAAACTATGTATTCTCCTGCCTGTGAAATTACATCAACCCATTGTGTAAGGTAATTGTATCACAGGCAGTGGGGAGAATTTTGTAGGGGAGTGTCTAAACTGTAAAGCTGTAAAGGATTGGCTGCTAGGTCATGTTCTCAGTTCCCAACCAGGTTTTAAGAAGTGGTGTATTATCATGGCCACATGTAGCTTGGCCAAATTTAGCAGCACAGGCAGCAGCAGACATTATGTTAAAAGGCCCAAATGTAACTCAACATGTTCAAAACAAATTCATAATTAATTAAAAAACTAAATTAATATATACATGATACAAACTTGACAATAAATATCGATCGAATAAATATCAATAAATAAATAATAAAATTAATTCATAAAAAGTTAAAAACAGAGGGAACAATTTAAAAATAACGGAGTTTGGGAGGGAGAGCAAAGGAGAGGGAAGGACAAGGGACCCTTCAGCGCCCTGAACCGACAGCGGGGGCCATGAAGTCACTGCCGATCCAGGACTCATTCATCATTCATCCGCTTGTCCGTGACCACCCCACCTGCCACGTTGAATGCCCGCTCAGACAGTACGCTGGAGGTGGGGGCAAGATAGAAACACCAAGCGCATACTGAGCGAGCTCATGGCAGGTGTCCAGCCTGGCAACCCAGTACTCCATGGAGTCATCGGTGGTCATGCTGTCGGAAGCATCTACAGACCCCATGTAGTCTGCCACCATGCAGGCCAGCCGCTGGTGGTGACTGATGCTGCTGCTGCTGTCACGCAGACTGGTAGAAGAGCCTCATCTCGCCCAGAAGGTCACCTGCTTGGCTGGTGCTGCTGGTGCCATCCGCCTGCTGGGTGAGATGGGCAGAGAGAACAGGAGCTTGAGGCCGAAGGTTTGCCTCTTCCAGCCGGTAGATCAGACAGGCCTGCAATTTTTCAAGACGGGCCTGCCTCCGGCTGGCTGGGATGAACTGCTCCAGTTTCCCCTTGCAGCGAGGGTCTAAAAGGGTGGCCAACCAAATGTCATCCCTCTCCTTAAATTTCTTGATCCGGGGGTCCCTCCTGAAGTATCGCAGCATATTGGCAGCCATGGGGAAGAGCACAGCCCACTGTGACTCTTCATGACTGCCCGGGACCATGACCTCTTGGTTCTCCTGCCGCTGATGCTGCTTCTCACGGTCGGAGATGCCCCACCCTTGGACTAACGGTTCCCCCAGCACCGGCTCTGCCTCCTGACCAGGCCCAGACTCCTGGACGTGCACTAATTCCTCATCCTCCTCCTCCTCCTCCTGGGCCTGGTCCTGGTGGAGCATGGTTGACTCGTCATGCTCCACCAAGGCACTCTCCCCAGCTTCGAGCAGGTGATCTAGCATCCTGTCCATCAGGAACACTAGGGGGAGCATGTCATTCAGACCGACATGCTCCCCGCTGACCATCTTTGTCGCCTGCTCGAATGGGGCCAGCACGTGGCAGACCTGCTGTATCTGCCCCCACTACACATTGGTGATGTAGGGGAGTGCGTGTGATGGCCCTTAAGTGCCTAGGTCCAGCAGGTATTCCCTCACCACCCGTTGCTGCTCCCACAACCTCTCCAGCATGTGGAGGGTGGAGTTCCACCGCGTCACACTGTCCACAATCAGCCTGTGGGGGGGCAGGCTGTTGTCCCTCTGTAGTTTGGACAGGGATGCAGCGGCAGTTGGGGAGCATCTGAAGTGGCTGGCAATCCTACGTACCCTTTACACAATGTCACTCAACCCTGGGAATGTTCGGAGGAATTTCTGTATGACCAGGTTGGGGACATGTGCCATGCAGGGTACGTGTGTGAGACTGCCAGCATGAAGGGCGGCGAGTAGGTTGCTGCCATTGTCACAGACAACCATACCTGCCTGGAGCCTTCGGGGTGTCAGCCACTTCTGAACCTGAGCCTGTAGTGCGGACAGAACATCAGGTCCAGTGTGTCTCCGGTCCCCTAAGCTCACAAGCTGGAGCACGGCCTGGCAGCTGACGTGCCCCACACTTGCGTAGCAACGGGGATGCTTGCTGGGGGCTCAGCAGCTGTGGAGACAGTGGCTTGCGGGAGAGCAGCAGTTCTCCCTTGGACACCCCAGGGTGGCACCACAAAATCAGATGCCGCCAATCCCTCCCAGGCGCCTTGGAGGGACACCCAATGGGCTGTGAAGCTTATATAGCATCCCTGCCCATGCCTGCTGGTCCAGGCATCCATTGTGAGATGCACCCTGTCGCTGACAGCATGATCAAGCGACAGGGATACATTCTGCACAATGTGCTGGTGCAGGGCAGGGATGCCGGTCCTGGCAAAGTAATGGCGGCTGGGGACACGCCATCTGGGTTGGGCCTGCTCCAACATCTGCCTAAATGGATTTCTAACCACCAGATTGTAAGGCAGCAGATGTTGGACGATAACCCTTGCCAGGAGCCCATTGAGTGAACGCGCGCAACGCTCCCCGGCGGCGTAGGGCGCGCTGTGTTCAAATGCATCTGCAATAGATGGCTGGCGCCGGACAGCAGAGGAGGGTGCAGTGGAGGCAGAGGTATGGCTGCCGGTACCAGTACCTCTATTAGAGGGAGTGGGGGGAGTGGGAATGAGTTGGTGGAAGGGGTTGTGGTGGCTGCAGTGCAGTGGCAGGAGCTGCTGTCTCCTGCACACTGCTGGTTGCTCTGCTGCTTTGACCACCCCGCATCTGTTCCGACTCCCGCCAGTGGTTGACTCAGATGTGCTGGTTGAGGGCCGTGGTACCCAGCCGAGCCATAGATCTCCCTCTCCTCACCCTGGCATGGCACAGCTTACAAATGCAAACTGTGACATCATCTGCTGCCAGGGTGAAGTAAGCCCAAACAGGCGACTTCCGCACTGACCTCCTGTCAGATGTGGTGGTGCTGGCTTGCGCCTGTTCGGGCTTGGTGCGCACAGGTGAAGCTGGCTGCTGCTGCCTACTCCTGCTGCCATTACCAGTGGAGCCCCTGACACTGGGCTCCCTGGTGACCTGGCGCACCATTTGCCTCGGGTGCCTAACTTTATCAGTGCTGCCATCACCTGACAAAGGAGGTGGCACCCATTCTGAGTCACCCTCCTCTTCACCCCCTGATATGTCAGACCCAGGGCCAACCTGTGGTGGACTGACGGGAACAGCTAACATGGAGCCCCTGACCGGGCTCCGCTGTCCCCTCGCTGATGCCTGGGTCTGAATAGGTGCAGGGGTTGTGTGGCTAACACCACCGGCACAAGTTGGAAGGGATTTCACAGGGGGATTTATGGGCCCCTCCTCCTCATCATCCCCCATCCCTTCCAACAGGTCCTGCCCATCCTCAGGGCTGAACAGTATTTCTGCCTCCTGCATTGCCTCCCCCAAGATGTCACTCTCAGTCTCAAAGTCTTCGAACATGAGAGGGGACAATTCTTGGGAGCTGGGGGTTGGTTCTACAGGAGGCGGAGTGCTGCAGTTGCTGGCAGCCAGGGCAGAGGACTCCGTGGCACTAGAATTGGCCACAAGAGCAAAGACAGCCTCTGCATCCTGGGAAGTAATGGGCTGGCTGCCACTTGTGAAAAAGTCAATGATCAAGCGGACACCCCTGCCACCTGCACATGCCTGTCTGTGGCTTGAGGAGCGGCCCCGTGCTGGGAGTGGTCCAGTGCGGGAACCAACTCCACTGTTACCCCGACCACGTTCACGGCTGCCTGCACAGACTGGTAAACTCATGCTGGGATTAGGGGAACACTTTATTGAGGTGGGGACGATGGGTGAACAATGAAAAGGACGTAAACTGTAACACACGACACTAAACAGTAAACACGTAAAGCTATCAAATTTTTTTACTTTTTTAACCTAAGACTAAAATAACAGACACAAAGAGTCTAAAAAACTTTTTTTTTTTTAAACGGAGGACTGACAAAACTACACTAAACACAAAACACGTAAAACGTTAAAACTTTATTTTTTTTTAAACTGACACAGACACTAACTGACACACAATAGTAAAAAATGTACAAGCAGCACCACCGGATTCTGGGCAGCCTCACCCTTGGCTTCCGATCCAATTAGCCACCATCAAGTTTAAGAGGAAATGGATGATCTCAGCAGAACCTTGCAAATGAGTAGTTTATTGAAGACTTAAAGACATAAAGCAAAGCAACGTTTCGGCTATTGTATAGCCTTTGTCAAGCTTATAAATGTAATGGTTGCAATACATATATATATATATTAAAAACACCTGTGTGCATCAATTAGTATCAACCAATCACCTGGCTCACCACGCCGTGGTTGACCTATCAGTAGTCAGTGGATTTCCAATCCTATATTAGCATATTTAAATGGCATCTCACCTGTGTGGAAACATTCTTATAGGTCGCCATCAGAGCGCGACACCCCTCGCTAGGTTGTGTAAGCCCAGACGTCATCACTGAGTAGCGGTGCTGTGCAGCGTGATTACGCCTCAGCATCAAACACATACTCCGTCGCGCTGCCAGTGACGTCCACGTAGCGTTGCGCTCACCTGTGACGTCACTCCACGGCTAGTATCGCGATACCGTCTGTCGGCGTCACTAGTGGGGAGCTTGCATCGCCTAGGTAACAACCATACTAGAGGGGCCGTTCTGGACAATCACCTCAAATAACAATGATAGATGGGTGCAATAACATATAATCGCTAAGTAATCTACTGATGGTCTCACTACATTCCGGCAAAAACGCAATTGAAAAAAACACTAGTCGGGGATAGTGTGAATGCCACCTAATTATTAAAAACAATAATACAACCCTTGCCCACCCCATGCGGTCATAGTTATCGACCGGTCTAGTGAATAGATGTGACATTAAATTCCAAATTCAAGCCAAATGGCTGTAAAGATCTCAAAGTATGTATCCATTTTAACTCCTTATGTCTTAAAATTGTATTGACATCACCACCCCTTCTCAAATAATCAACTCCATCAATCGTACGAAAGCGTAGCTGATTGATGGAGTGGTTCTTTTCAATAAAGTGTTTTGCAACAGATTTGTCAATTGCCCCAGTTCTAATTGTACTTTTATGTTTGTTTATACGCTCCCTTAACTCCATCGTTGCTTCCCCTACATAAATTAAACTGCAGGGGAATTGGATCATGTATACGACATTAGTAGACCTGCACGTGTAGTGCTCCTTGATGTTATACCTACGGCCACTGTAGGGGTGTGAGAAACTGTCACCCTTTATAACAACACTGCAATTACAGCAGGCGAGACAAGGGAAAGTTCCAAATTTTTTCGGGGCTAACCGTAGTTGTCTATCGATATCTCTGCCACCCACATCTGCCCTAACAAGTCTATCACGGAGATTGGGACCCCGCTTGTAAGCCATAATGGGCGGTGCCATAAATTCCTTAATATCAGGAAAGCCCCTTCTTAATATTTGCCATTCTTGTTTAATTATGGTAGCAATCCTCCCACTATCCGCACCAAAAATGGACACAAAAGGGATCCTCATCTCAATCTCCTTACGTGATCTGCTATCAAAAGATGACTGGCGGCTGGTCTATGTAATCCTATGCTCGGTGCTCTGCAACAATTTCTTAGGGTAACCCCTGTTCAAAAATTTCTTACCCATCCCCTCCACTCGCTTTTCAAAGTTGTCTTCATCAGAGACTATACGGCGAACTCGCAGTAATTGACTCCACGGAAGGGAGTCAATCATTCTACGAGGGTGACTACTGTCATATAACAGGAGCGTATTTTTGTCGGTGGATTTCTGAAATAAATCCGTTTTGATGTTGCCGTCTTGAATATAAACGCGGACGTCCACACAGGTGAGATGCCATTTAAATATGCTAATATAGGATTGGAAATCCACTGACTACTGATAGGTCAACCACGGCGTGGTGAGCCAGGTGATTGGTGGATACTAATTGATGCACACAGGTGTTTTTAATATGTATGTATGTATTGCAACCATTACATTTATGAGCTTGACAAAGGCTATACAATAGCCGAAACGTTGCTTTGCTGTATGTCTTGAAGTCTTCAATAAACTACTCATTTGCAAGATGCTGTCAAGATCATCCATTTCTTCTTAAACTAACTGACACGCAGAGACTAAAAGACGTTTTTTTTTTAACGTAGGAAAGGAAAAACTACACTAAACACGTAAACCTATAAAACTTTTTTTTTTTTTTAACCTAAGACAGACACTAACTGACACACAGAGACTAAAAAACAGTTTTTTTTTAACGGAGGACTAACAAAACTACACTAAATGCCAAACACTTAAAACGTAAACTCTTTTTTTAATCTAACACAAACAGTAACTGACACACAGAGACTACAAGACTTGTTTTTTTTAACGTAGGACAGAAATAACTACACTAAACACGTAAACCTATAAACTTTTTTTGTACTTTTATTGTTTTTAAACCTAAGACAGACACTAACTGACACACAGAGACAAAAAAAAGGTTTTTCTTAACGGAGGACTAAACAAAAAACATAAAACTTCAAAACTTTTTTTTTTTTTTTTTAACCTGACACAGACACTAACTGACACACAGAGACTAAAAGACTTTTTTTAAATTAACAAATAATGGAAAAAAATAAAACTAGTACACTAACTGGACGGACACTAACTGACAGACAAAACAGACAGATAGACCCTACACTATACTATATCACTAACTAACCTAAACTACACGCTGCCCTGAAAAATCTAAACTTTACTATTCCCTAACTGTAGCCCTAATACCTAACCTAAACTATCAAGCACTATCTATCTATCTATCTATCTATCTATCTATCTATCTATATTATATATTACAGCTACCTACCTAACTCGATGCCCGACCTTAACACTGCACTGAACCCTATCTGCTACATTAGGCCCTAACACTAACTATATTTTTCTGCTAACTCTACTAAACTACTAAACTATCTCAAATTATTTTGACCCTATCAGCTATAAAACTACACTATTTTCTAATCACTACCTAAAACTAACTAACTAGAATATTATAAATTAAATTCAGATTTTAGAAAACGCACAGCAGACAAAATAGCACAGCTCCAATCTCCAACAAATCCAACACCACAAAATGGCTGTTGAGTGATGTCGTCACTTATATAGTGAAGGGGTAGTCTAGTTTCCTATTGGTTGCTAGGGATGTTGCTAAGTTGTGACAAAGCCTTCTCATTGGCTATTCAAACTAGGAGAAGGGAGGGAAAATGATAATGATGAGTCATCTCATGCACTGTAGGAAAAAAAATATAATAATCGCATGGATAATATATCACTATATTCTACATATTCGAAAATTCTACCAAGCAAAACCTGCATGAAAATAGCTTGATGCCCCTACGCAATTACAAAAATGCAAATATTGTATTCTAAATGATTGTAATAAATGAATACTGATGTATAATTTTCCTCTTTACTGTATTTTATGTCATGCGAAAATTCGGCAATTACATATGCGCGTGAATCGGATCGCATAATGCCAGTATATTATTAGGTTGGCTTGCTGGGTCGAATAGACGAAGATAGAGAAAATAGCGAGTATAGTGCTATATTTGCAATATTTGTCTATTCGAGTAGACCAAGATAACCCATTGAATGAAGAAAATATCATACTGCCCTTATGCGGTGCGATTCACGTGCATATGTAATTGGCAATTCCTACATAAAGAGGGAAATTATACATCACAGTAACAATTCTCATTACTGATTTATTATTCTCCTCTGTATGTAAGATAGTTTGTGTCATGCGAAAAATCGGCAATTACATATGCGCGTGAATCACACCACATAAGGGCAGTACACTATTGGGTTGGCTTTCTTGGTCGAATAGACGAAGATAGAGAAAATAGCGAATATAGTGGAATATAGGGAACCTGTGGACCTCCCTGGCTTGTGGGCTTGGTTTCAACTGAGATGGCTGTGACATCTTTAGTTACGCAACTACAAGTAAGTAGAAAGATAAAAATGTAATATTCAAAGTGTTTTGAACTATGTAGTCATTACAGTAGTTCAGTGGAATTTCCTGATGGATTCTCTCCAAAAGTTAAAAAATCAATCACATGCACTGACCAAATGCACCAAGTGTATGCCAAATGAGTGTCCTTTTGTCAAATGCTAGACTGTTATGTAACGACGGTTGCTGACTGCTGATGTTCCCCTAGACACCACCGCAGTCCCCAGCTCCGTGCTCAGCTGAGCATTGTCCTTCCTGGCTGCCTCTATCACTGTCCACGTCTAGCTGCATTGCAGGGCAGGTAGCTGCGGTGATCAGCTGGCGGTGTTTTTCCATTCACTGCCGTGGTCCTGTAATCTGTCCTTACAGCACCTTGTTAAGGGTTTTGTACATGTACGACCAATGCCAGCCATCCTAAACCTATGTAAGTGGCCCAGCCCCCTTCCCAGCATCAAAGGTAATTGTGTTCTGCAAAGGTTGCTGTTGTTTATGCTTGTGTTCCTGAATTCCTGACCAGTGCTTGGATTCTGGACTTTGCTTTCGGTTTGATCCTTATCTGCCCTGTATCTTCTCTCCTGTTGTTACCTGGATTGCCTGACATGTACCTGAGCCAGTAATTAGTGTTGAGCGAACAGTTCGAACATAGTTCGGGTTCGTACCGAATTTTGGGGTGTTCGGGACACGGACCCGGACCCGAACATTTTCAAAAAAGTTCGGGTTCGGGTTCGTTGTTCGGCGATTTCTTCCCGCTTTCTGAAGGGCTGCACAGCAGCCAATCAGCTAGCGTTTTACTTCTTGCCCTAAGAGCCCATCACAGCCATGCCTACTAATGGCATGGCTGTGATTGGCCAAGTGCAGCATGTGACCCAGCCTCTATTTAAGCTGGAGTCACGTAGCGCCGCACGTCACACTGCTCTGATTAGTGTAGGGAGAGGACGCAGCTGCTGTCAGGGCGAGATTAGGCAGGGAAAAGTCTGCAAAAGCACCTAATGAAGTGATCGATCTACAGCTGTGAATGATTGAACTTCTGCTAGTTACTTGCTCACTGGTTTTTAGGCAGCACAGAGCGTTTTTCTGTCACTTATTTTCTGGGGTGATCGACGGCCATTTTGTGACTTGTGGTGCACCAGAACAAGCTGCCACCAAATACATCAATCCATCAATAATAGTTTTTTTTTTTTTGCTATATCCTACATCAGGGGCTTGGCTGTGATAATTGTCACCCCTAGAAACTCAGGATAGCAATTTCTATATTTTATTAAGGGGTTAAATACAATTGCCAAAATACCAATCCCCTAAATCTGGTGTTCCAGCTTTGGCTAGCCAAGTATAATACTGTCTGCTGTTTGGCAAAGGATAGATTATTTTCTGTGGTGAAATTCAATTGTCAAAATAGCAATCCCCTAAATCTGGTGTCCCAGCACTGGCTAGCAGACTATAATATTGTCCGCCAAAACATATATTTTGTTCTGGAGTGAAACTCAATTGCCAAAATAGCAATACCATAAATCTGGTGTCACAGCTGTGGCTGGCAAACTATAATAGTGTCCGCAAAAACATATATTTTGTTCTGGGGTGAAATTGAACTGCCAAAATAGCAATACCATAAATCTGGTGTCACAGCTGTGGCTGGCAAACTATAATAGTGTCCACTAAAACATATATTTTGTTCTGGGGTGAAATTCAATTGCCAAAATATCAATACCATAAATCAGTGGTTTCAGCTGTGGCTGGCCAAATTTCATAGTGTCCTGCAAATTATATATTTTGTTCTTGGGTGACATTCAATTGCCAAAATAGCAATACCCTGAATCTGGAGTTCCAGCTGTTGTAGAACTAGTTTAAATCTGTCCGTAACAGGGTATATTTTGTTCTGGGGTGAAATTTAACTGCCAAAATAGCAATCCCCTAAATCTGGTGTCCCAGCACTGGCTGGCAAACTATAATAGTGTCCGCCAAAACATATATTTTGTTCTGGGGTGAAATTCAATTGCCAAAATAGCAATACCATAAATCTGGTGTCCCAGCACTGGCTGGCAAGCTATAATAGTGTCCGCAAAAACATATATTTTGTTCTGGGGTGAAATTCAATTGCCAAAAGAGCAATACCATAAATCTGGTGTCCCAGCATTGGCTGGCAAGCTATAATAGTGTCCGCAAAAACATATATTTTGTTCTGGGGTGAAATTCAATTGCCAAAATAGCAATACCATAAATCAGTGGTTTCAGCTGTGGCTGGCCAAGTTTCATAGTGTCCTGCAAAGGATATATTTTGTTCTGGGGTGAAATTCAAATGCCAAATTAGCAATACCCTAAATCTGGTGTTCCAGCTGTTGCAGGCCTAGTTTAAATCTGTCTGTAACTCTGTATATTTTGTTCTGGGGTGAAATTCAATTGCCAAAACAGCAATACCATAAATCAGTGGTTTCAGCTGTGGCTGGCAAACTATAATAGTGTCCGCCAAAACATATATTTTGTTCTGGGGTGAAATTAAATTGCCAAAATAGCAATACCAAAAATCTGGTGTCCCAGCACTGGCTGGTAAACTAAAATAGTGTCCGCCAAAACATATATTTTGTTCTGGGGTGAAATTCAATTGCCAAAATAGCAATACCATAAATCAGTGGTTTCAGCTGTGGCTGGCCAAGTTTCATAGTGTCCTGCAAAGAATATATTTTGTTCTGGGGTGAAATTCAATTGAGGAAATAGCAATACCATAAATTAGTGGTTTCAGCTGTGGCTGGCAAACTATAATAGTGTCTGCCAAAACATATATTTTGTTCTGGGGTGAAATTCAATTGCCAAAATAGCAATACTCTGAATCTGGTGTTCCAGCTGTTGCAGGCCTAGTTTAAATCTGTCCGTAACAGTTTATATTTTGTTCTGGGGTGAAATTCAACTGCCAAAATAGCAATCCCCTTAATCTGGTGTACCAGCACTGGCTGGCAAACTATAATAGTGTCCGCCAAAATATATATTTTGTTCTGGGGTGAAATTCAATTGCCAAAATAGCAATACCATAAATCAGTGGTTTCAGCTGTGGCTGGCCAAGTTTCATAGTGTCCTTCAAAGGATATATTTTGTTCTGGGGAGAAATTCAATTGCCAAAATAGCAATACCATAAATCAGTGGTTTCAGCTGTGGCTGGCCAAGTTTCATAGTGTCCTGCAAATTATATATTTTGTTCTGGGGAGAAATTCAATTGCCAAAATAGCAATACTCTGAATCTGGTGTTCCAGCTGTTGCAGGCCTAGTTTAAATCTGTCCGTAACAGGTTATATTTTGTTATGGGGTGAAATTCAACTGCCAAAATAGCAATCCCCTTAATCTGGTGTTCCAGCACTGGCTGGCAAACTATAGTAGTTTCCTCCAAAACATATATTTTGTTCTGGGGAGAAATTCAATTGCCAAAATAGCAATACCATAAATCAGTGGTTTCAGCTGTGGCTGGCCAAGTTTCATAGTGTCCTGCAAAGGATATATTTTGTTCTAGGGTGAAATTCAATTGCCAAAATAGCAATACCATAAATTTGGTGTCACAGCTTTTTCTGGAGCGTAATAATATTACAGGCTATAGCTACTAAAGATGGGTCGTTGATCCAGGGAGTTATTCTGACTGCCTGATTGGAGTCGGGAAGGAATTTTTTCCCCTTTAGTGGGGAAAATTGGCTCTACCTCACAAGGGTTTTTTGCCTTCCTCTGGATCAACTTGCAGGAAACAGGTCATACTGGATGGACAAATGTCTTTTTTCGGCCTTATATACTATGTTACTATGTTACTATGTTACAGCTGTGGCTGGCAACCTATAATAGTGTCCGCAAAAAAACATATATTTTGTTCTGGGGTGAAATTCAATTGCCAAAATAGCAATACCATAAATCATTGGTTTCAGCTGTGGCTGGCAAACTATAATAGTGTCCGCAAAAACATATATTTTGTTCTGGGGTGAAATTCAATTGCCAAAATAGCAATACCATACATCAGTGGTTTCAGCTGTGGCTGGCCAAGTTTCATAGTGTCCTGCAAATTATATATTTTGTTCTGGGGTGAAATTCAATTGCCAAAATAGCAATACCATAAATCTGGTGTCACAGCTGTGGCTGGCAAACTATAATAGTGTCCGCCAAAATATATATTTTGTTCTGGGGTGAAATTAAATTGCCAAAATAGCAATACCATAAATCTGGTGTCCCAGCACTGGCTGGCAAACTATAATAGTGTCCGCCAAAACATATATTTTGTTCTGGGGTGAAATTCAATTGCCAAAATTGCAATACCATAAATCAGTGGTTTCAGCTGTGGCTGGCCAAGTTTCATAGTTTCCTGCAAAGGATATATTTTGTTCTGGGGTGAAATTCAATTGCCAAAAAAGCAATACCCTAAATCTAGTGTTCCAGCTGTTGCAGGCCAAGTTTAAATCTGTCCGTAACAGGGTATATTTTGTTCTGGGGTGAAATTCAATTGCTAAAATAGCAATACCATAAATCAGTGGTTTCAGCTGTGGCTGGCAAACTATAATAGTTTCCGCCAAAACATATATTTTGTTCTGGGGTGAAATTCAATTGCCAAAAGAGCAATACCATAAATCTGGTGTCCCAGCATTGGCTGGCAAGCTATAATAGTGTCCGCAAAAACATATATTTTGTTCTGGGGTGAAATTCAATTGCCAAAATAGCAATACCATAAATCAGTGGTTTCAGCTGTGGCTGGCCAAGTTTCATAGTGTCCTGCAAAGGATATATTTTGTTCTGGGGTGAAATTCAAATGCCAAATTAGCAATACCCTAAATCTGGTGTTCCAGCTGTTGCAGACCTAGTTTAAATCTGTCTGTAACTCTGTATATTTTGTTCTGGGGTGAAATTCAATTGCCAAAATAGCAATACCATAAATCAGTGGTTTCAGCTGTGGCTGGCAAACTATAATAGTGTCCGCCAAAACATATATTTTGTTCTGGGGTGAAATTAAATTGCCAAAATAGCAATACCATAAATCTGGTGTCCCAGCACTGGCTGGCAAACTAAAATAGTGTCCGCCAAAACATATATTTTGTTCTGGGGTGAAATTCAATTGCCAAAATAGCAATACCATAAATCAGTGGTTTCAGCTGTGGCTGGCAAACTATAAAAGTGTCTGCCAAAACATATATTTTGTTCTGGGGTGAAATTCAATTGCCAAAATAGCAATACTCTGAATCTGGTGTTCCAGCTGTTGCAGGCCTAGTTTAAATCTGTCCGTAACAGGTTATATTTTGTTCTGGGGTGAAATTCAACTGCCAAAATAGCAATCCCCTTAATCTGGTGTCCCAGCACTGGCTGGCAAACTATAATAGTGTCCGCCAAAACATATATTTTGTTCTGGGGTGAAATTCAATTGCCAAAATAGCAATACCATAAATCAGTGGTTTCAGCTGTGGCTGGCCAAGTTTCATAGTGTCCTGCAAAGGATATATTTTGTTCTGGGGAGAAATTCAATTGCCAAAATAGCAATAACATAAATCAGTGGTTTCAGCTGTGGCTGGCCAAGTTTCATAGTGTCCTGCAAATTATATTTTTTGTTCTGGGGAGAAATTCAATTGCCAAAATAGCAATACCATAAATCAGTGGTTTCAGCTGTGGCTGGTCAAGTTTCATAGTGTCCTGCAAAGGATATATTTTGTTCTGGGGTGAAATTCAATTGCCAAAATAGCAATACCATAAATTTGGTTTCACAGCTGTGGTTGGCAAACTATAATAGTGTCCGCCAAAACATATATTTTGGTGTGGGGTGAAATTTAATTGCCAAAATAGCAATACCATAAATCAGTGGTTTCAGGTGTGGCTGGCCAAGTTTCATAGTGTCCTGCAAATTATATATTTTTTTCTGGGGTGAAATTCAATTGCCAAAATAGCAATACCCTGAATCTGATGTTCCAGCTGTTGCAGGTCTACTTTAAATCTGTCCATTAAAGGATACCTTTCACCCAGGGCCAAATTACTAGCCCTAAAAGAGATATTCCCCTAAATCAGTGGTTACTGCTGTGCCTGGATTAGTGTAATACGCTACATAAATAAATAGGCATATAGTGTTAGGTGCCTGTAAAAAATGGCCTGAATTTGAAATCAATACATTGGGCCAAATATTTTTTTTCTTATTGTGGTGCTTGGTGAATGGTAACAATGAGGAAAACATCTAGTATAGGATGCAGACGCGGTCGTGGTGGTGTTAGTGTACCCTCTGGTGCTGGGAGAGGACGTGGCCATTCTGCCACAGCCACACGTCCTAGTGAACCAACTACCTCAGGTTCCAGTACCCGCCAGAATTTACAGCAATATTTGGTGAGGCCCAATGCCGTTCTAAGGATGGTAAGGCCTGAGCAGGTACAGGCGCTAGTCAATTGGGTGGCTGACAGTGGATCCAGCACGTTCACAACATTATCTCCCACCCAGTCTTCTGCAGAAAGCTCACAGGTGGCGCCTGAAAACAAAGCCCATCAGTCTGTCACATCACCCCCATGCATATCACGGAAACTGTCTGAGCCTCAAGTTATGCAGCAGTCTCTTATGCTGTTTGAAGACTCTACTGGCAGGGTTTCCCAAGGGAATCCACCTAGCCCTTCCACTGTGGTGGAAGACATAGAATGCACTGATGCACAACCACTGATGTTTCCTGATGATGAGGACATGGGAATACCATCTCATCGCAGTCCGCACGTATCTGATGATGACGAAACACAAGTGCCAACTGCTTCGTCTTTCTGCAGTGTGCAGACCGAACAGGAGGTCAGGGAGGAAGACTGTGTGGAAAACGATGCAGGGGACGATGAGGTCCTAGACCCCACATGGAATGAAGGTCGTGCCACTGACTTTCATAGTTCAGAGCCTGAGGAAGAGGCAGTGGTGAGACCAAGCCAACAGCGTAGCAAAAGAGGGAGCAGGGGGCAAAAGCAGAACAGCCGCCTCCAAGAGAGTTCGCCTGCTACTGGCCACCGCCACTAGGGGCCGAGCACCCCAAAGGCAGCTTCAAGGAGTTCCCTGGCATAGCACTTCTTTAAACAATGTGCTGACGCCAAGACCCGAGTGATTTGCACGCTGTGCCATCAGAGCTTGAAGCGAGGCATTAACGTTGTGAACCTTAGCACAACCTGCATGATCAGGTATCTACATGCAAAGCATGAACTGCAGTGGAGTAAACACCTTAAAAGCAAGGAACTCACTCTGGCTCCCCTTGCTCCCTCTTCTGCTGCTGCCTCGGCCTCTTCCTCTGCCTTGGGAGGAATGTTGGCACCTGCCGCCCATCAAACAGAGGATGTGCCACCGACACCACCACCTGCATCACCAAGCATCTCCACCATGTCACACGGCAGCGTTTAGCTCTCCATCTCACAAACCTTGGAGAGAAAGCGTAAATTCCCACCTAGCCACCCTCAAGCCTTGGGCCTGACTGCCAGCATTTCTAAACTACTGGCCTTTGAAATGCTGTCATTCAGGCTGGTGGACACAGACAGGTTCAAACAGCTGATGTCCATGGCTGTCCCACAGTATGTTGTTCCCAGCCGCCACTACTTCTCCAAGACAGCCGTGCCTTGCCTGCACAACCAAGTATTCGATAAAATCAAGTAAGCACGGCCATGGATGCTATATCTCCCTAACTGCACACTGGGTAAATGTAGTGGCGGCTGGGCCCCAGGCGGAGAGTTCCTTGGCGCACATCCTTCCACCGCCAAGGATCGCAGGGCATCATTCTTTGCCTCCTGTAGCCTCCTCCTCCTACTCGGCTTCCTCCTCCTCTGCTTCCACCAGCCCATCCAGTCAGCCAGACACCTTCACCACCAACTTCAGCACAGTCCGGGGTAAACGTCAGCAGGCCATTCTGAAACTCATATGTTTGGGGGACAGGCCCCACAACGCTCAGGAGTTGTGGCGGGGTATTGAACAACAGACCGACGAGAGGTTTCTGCCGGTGGGCCTCAAGCCCGGCATGGTGGTGTGCGATAATGGGCGAAATCTCGTCGCAGCTCTAGGACTAGCCGGTTTGACACACATCCCTTGCCTGGCGCATGTGCTGATTTTGGTGGTGCAGAAGTTCATTCACAACTACCCCGACATGTCAGAGCTGCTGCATAAAGTGCGGGCCGTCTGTGCGCGCTTCCGGCGTTCACATCCTGCCGCTGCTCGTCTGTCTGCGCTACAGCGGAACTTCAGCCTTCCCGCTCCCCGCCTCATATGCGACGTGCCCACCAGGTGGAACTCCACCTTGCACATGCTAGAGAGACTGTGCGAGCAGCAGCAGGCCATAGTAGAGTGTCAGCTGCAGCACGCACGCGTCAGTCGCACTGCGGAACAGCACCACTTCACCACCAATAATTGGGCCTCCATGCAAGACCTGTGTGCCATGTTGCGCTGTTTCGAGTACTCAACCAACATGGCCAGTGGCGATGACACCGTTATCAGCGTTACAATACCACTTCTATGTCTCCTTGAGAAAACGCTTAGGGCGATGATGGAAGAGGAGGTGGCCCAGGAGGAGGAGGAGGAGGGGTCATTTTTAGCACTTTCAGGCCAGTCTGTTAGAAGTGGCTCAGAGGGAGGTTTTTTGCAACAGCAGAGGACAGGTACAAATGTGGCCAGCCAGGGCCCACTACTGGAGGACGAGGAGGATGAGGAGGAGGTGGAGGAGGATGAGGATGAAGCAGGTTCACAGCGGGGTGGCTCCCGACACAGCTCAGGCCCATCACTGGTGCGTGGCTGGGGGGATACGGAGGACGATGACGATACGCCTCCCACAGAGGACAGCTTGTCTTTACCTCTGGGGAGCCTGGCACACATGAGCGACTACATGCTGCAGTGCCTGCGCAACGACAGCAGAGTTTCCCACATTTTAACGTGTGCGGACTACTGGGTTGCCACCCTGCTGGATCCCCGGTACAAAGACAATGTGCCCACCTTACTTCCTGCACTGGAGCGTGATAGGAAGATGCGCGAGTACAAGCGCACGCTGGTAGACGCGCTCCTGAGAGCATTACCAAATGTCACAGGGGAAGAGGTGGAAGCCCAAGGCGAAGGCAGAGGAGGAGCAAGAGGTCGCCAACGCAGCAGTGTCACGGCCAGCTCCTCTGAGGGCAGGGTTAGCATGGCAGAAATGTGGAAAAGTTTTGTCTCCACGCCACAGCTAACTGCACCACCACCTGATACGGAACGTGTTAGCTGGAGGCAGCATTTCACTAACATGGTTGTACAGTACGTCTGCACACCACTCCACGTACTGACTGATGGTTCGGCCCCATTCAACTTCTGGGTCTCTAAATTGTCCACGTGGCCAGAGTTAGGCCTTTTTCACACTTGCGTTCTGAGGATCCGGCAGGCACTTCCGTCCCGCCGGATCCGTCAGAACGCAAGTGGACTGACAGCATTTGAAGACTGATCAGTATCCTGATCAGTCTTCAATATGCTTTCACTGTTACCATGGCAGCCAGGACGCTACTGGAGTTCTGGCTGCCATGGTACTCAGCAGTAGTGTATTCACCTGCGCTGCGGCGGCCGGGCGCTCCTTAGTGACGTCACAGGTCCGGGCAGCGCATAGATCAATGCGCCGCTCGGACCTGTGATGTCATAATGGAGCGCCCGGCGGCCGCAGCGCAGGTAAGTACAGTGCTGGGTTGTACTTACCATGGCAGCCAGGACTCCAGTAGCGTCCTGGCTGCCATGGTAACCGATCGGGGCCCCAGCTTACACTGGGGCCCCGATCGGAACGGCTGCTGTGCATGCGCAGCGCTAAACGTCAGATCCGGCAATGCGCCGAATCGACGTTTAGCTTAATGCCGGATCCGGAATAATGCTCTTCAATGGGCATTCATTCCGGATCCGGCATTGCGGCATGTCTTCCGGCTTTTTGGACGGAGACAAATCCGCAGCATGCTACGGTTTTGTCAACGTCAAAAAACGTTGACATACTGAACGGATGACATCCTGCTGCATCCTGAATGGATTTCTCTCCATTCAGGATGCATTAGGATTATCCTGATCAGTTTCTTTCCGTCCTAGAGGCCCGTCGACGGAACTCTAGGACGGAAAGAAACAACGCTAGTGTGAAAGAGCCCTTAGCATGTTATGCCTTGGAGGTGCTGGCCTGCCCGGCGGCCAGCGTTTTGTCTGAACGTGTATTCAGCACGGCAGGGGGCGTCATTACTGACAAACGCAGCCGCCTGTCCACAGCCAACGTGGACAAGCTGACGTTCATAAAAATTAACCAGGCATGGATCCCACAGGACCTGTGCCTCCCTTGTGCAGAATAGACATTTATAACTGCCTCCCCCTCAACCATGTATTCTTGTACTCCGGGGCACTTCTTTATTGAATCCTCATTTTTTTAACTTTACCATGATCTTGCGGTGCAACCCAAAGTTGAATGAACCCTCCTCTGTCTGGGTGCTGGGCCGAAATAACTGAAAGTGGCCTTCTCTAGTGGTGGGTGAAATGACGCATGATTCCTTGCTGTGGGACCTCTCTCCTCGGTCTGGGTGCTGGGTCGAAATAACTGAAAGTGGCCTTCTCCAGTGGTGGGTAATATGACGCCTTATTCCTTGCTGTGGGACCTCTCTCCTCTGTCTGGGTGCTGGGGCCGAAATAACTGAAAGTGGCCTTCTCCAGTGGTGGGTGATATGACACATGATTCCTTGCTGTGGGACCTGTATCCTCGGTCTGGGTGCTGGGCCGAAATAACTGAAAGTGGCCTTCTCCAGTGGTGGGTGATATGACACATGATTCCTTGCTGTGGGACCTCTCTCCTCTGTCTGGGTGCTAGGGCCGAAATAACTGAGTGCCCTTCTCCAGTGGTGGGTGATATGATGCATGATTCCTTGCTGTGGGACCTCTCTCCTCTGTCTGGGTGCTGGGGCCGAAATAACTGAAAGTGGCCTTCTCCAGTGGTGGGTGATATGACGCATGATTCCTTGCTGTGGGACCTCTCTCCTCTGTCTGGGTACTGGGCCGAAATAACTGAAAGTGGCCTTCTCCAGTGGTGGGTGATTTGACACATGATTCTCTGCTATGGGACCTCTCTAAAATTGATATTGGTTAATTTTTATTTATTTTATTTTATTTTAATTAATTTCCCTATCCACATTTGTTTGTAGGGCATTTACCTACATTTTGCTTCCTTTTGCAGCCCTCTAGCCCTTTCCTGGACTATTTTACAGCCGTTTTAGTGCCCAAAAGTTCGGGTCCCCATTGACTTCAATGGGGTTCGGGTTTGGGATAAAGTTCGGGTCAAGTTCGGATCCCGAACCCGAACATTTTCGGGAAGTTCGGCCAAACTTCTCGAAACCCGAACATTCAGCTGTTCGCTCATCTCTATCAGTAATATGCAAAATAAATGTGGAGCCCCAGTATTGGGTCTACAACACAATGAAATCCAGATATCCCTCAAAGGAAGGAAATCCAAGCAAAGGGGTGTCTCCATTACAGAGATCACCAAATCCACCATATTAAGTGGCCCTTAGGAAAACCTAAGCCAGTTATCCATCCACAGACAGCTGTTTCGTGGTGTTGACCCTCATCAGTGTGGAGTAGGATGCTGGCTAACCGGGAGCAATGCCTTGGAGACTACTCAAACAAAACAATAGCTTATTTCAGAGAGAACAGCTACAGAAAACACTGCGGAGCCTCAATTAAGAGTCTCAACACAGCAATCCAAAGTGCAAAGCTCCCTTGGAAACTGTAATATGCAAAATACATGTGGAGCCCCAGTATTGGGTCTACAACACAATGAAAGCCAGATATCCCTCAAAGGAAGGAAAACCAAGCAAAGGGGTGTCTCCATTATAGAGCGCTCCAAATCCACCATATTAAGTGGCCCCTATGTCAAGATCCCACTTTTTTACAAGCTTTAAGGATGTGACAGGGAAAACCTAAGCCAGTTATCCATCCACAGACAGCTGTTTCGGGTTGTTGACCCTCATCAGTGTGGAGTAGGATTCTGGCTAACCCTGAGCAATGCCTTGGAGACTACTCAAACATAACAATAGCTTATCTCAGAGAGACCACCTGCAGAAAACACAGCAGAGCCGCATTTAAGAGTCTCAACGCAGCAATCCAAAGTGGTGGATTTGGTGATCTCTGTAATGGAGACACCCCTTTGCTTGGTTTTCCTTCCTTTGAGGAATATCTGGCTTTCATTGTGTTGTAGAACCAATACTGGGGCTCCACATTTATTTTGCATATTACAGTTTCCCAGGGAGCTTTGCACTTTGGATTGCTGTGTTGAGACTCTTAAATGAGGCTCCGCTGTGTTTTCTGCAACTGGTCTCTCTGAGATAAGCTATTGTTCTGTACCTGAGCAACCAGCCCTGACCCATTGCTTGTTTGACTTCATCTCTGCCTCATTCTTTGGTCCTGCACTGTTGTTTCTGATTACAAATTGGACTGTTGACTATGACTGTACCTCTGGTACCTTGCCCTGGTACTCCTCGGTTCACCTGGACCAGCTCCTTTTTGTGCCAATCCACCTCAAGAGGTAGCGACCTCGTGTTCACCTTGGGAAAGCCTATCACCACCAACAGGAGTACTGTGAAGAATGAGGGGTTCATTTAGACAAAGCCGTTAGAGGAGGTTGGTCACGTGACACAGTGGGTTCACACCCGCTGGTTTGTGACAGGTATACCTACGTATTATTTACAGTATAGGAAAGTGCAACTTCCTGATTTTTACATGGAATTAGTCATTAATACTGTAGTTTAAAGCCTTAAGCACATGACAGAGCAGAGGGCACAAAAACTTATATTGGCACATGGAGTCCCTTTACTTCTGCATTATGCAGGTTCCACATATGCCCGAGTGCTGCTGTTTGGTGTGGCCATGTGGTGCTATGTTTTCTACTAGAAGCAATGTATCTAAGTAAAATACCTCCATATAAATCATGAAACACGAATTCGCAATTCCTGATTATTGTTTGTGCGGTTGTGTCCTTCTTGGCTTAATAATAAAAAAAAGAAAAAAAACATTATTCTTTGATACTCCTTCAGGAGAAGTTTATGCTATATGTGTCTTCATGCTGCCTTTCAAGGGTTTTTCAAGCATGTACAATAATATAGTGATATAATGAATTTGCATCATGTGAAGTTGGAGTCCTTTATGACACTTGCAAAAAGGTAAAGGTGGGCATATCTGTATAACACTCCGGTTTTCATCAAGAAACCCTCTGAAATTGCAGAAGGATCGCTGCCTAAACTAGCCACCAGGTTGCGGATGTGGGACACGACCTGGTGAGTAGTGAGCGGCGATACCCCAAAAGGCAAAAGTGGACTATCTGGCTGGCGGCCCACCAATGCTGCCTTTAGTTGCTGAAGAACTCGGACAGGGCACCACTCATGAGTCATAGGAAAGTAGGATACGGGGATCGGAGGACCTGTTTGGGATGTTTTGGTCATCTCAAGAAGCAACGTGAAACCCTCAGGATGTGGGACCAGTTGGCTGACGGTAACAAACTTAATGCTGTTTGGGGAACAAGCAAACTCGCAGGGCCTCAAAAACCCATAGAAGGCTAGATAAATAGCTGATTTAAGCACCAGGCTGGGCAACACCCCAAAAGGACTGCCATCCAGGACGTCTGACAGGCTACGAAATAACCTACCTGTAACAGCTTGCCTGCGCACCTGACTACCTGGGCCATATCTACTTAACCCCCTAAGAGCTGCTTTCACTGCGTGCACTGAAAACAATAAACCACGTTCTGAATATCTGATGGAAAGGTAATGCTGCACCCCAGACAGATAGGATTTTACTGTGTTGTGAGACAGCTTGAGCTCTGAGTGGCAATAACCTATGAACGCGAGGACATACTCAGTGAAGCTGGTCTCCCCTTGAGGGTATACCTCCTGGAACTTGCAATAGGCAGCCCACCCAGTGTTTGGAGAGAGGGATTTGGGTAACTGGGTGTGAGCCATGGCAAGGTGACTAGATAAACCAGTATTAGCGACTCTTAGGGAGGGACAGCAGTGCCCGACACATCCACCTCTGGCATGATCTGTGAAAAAGGGAAAAATTAGCTCTCATTAAAGCGTCAGCTGCCACATTTTTAGGTCCTGGAACATGCGTACTGGTAAAACAGAAATGGTGTTGCAGCGAGAGTTGCACTAAACGCCTCACAAGACAGATGACATGTGAAGACTTGGACAAACCACTGGTTATAATATCAACCACTGCGGCATTGCGAGTTACAAACAAAACAGAAAGATTTGACTAACGGCTGCCCCAGATGAAAGCCGCCACCACTATGGGATAGAGCTCGAAGAGTGCGGAGGTTTGCAGAAAACCGGGGATTTGTCTAACCTCAGTTGGCCATTCACCTGCGACCCAGTGGGTACCAAAGATAGCAGCAAAACCTGTACTTGTGGCTGCGTCCGAGAAGTCAACTGGAGACGAGCTGGATAATTCAGGAATAAACATAGATATCCCGTTCCACTTGCTGAGAAAATGGTCCCACATCTTTAGGTCAGATAAGGCTTGACTGTCCAGTCTTACCGGGCTGTCCTGGTTTGGGGCAGAGGCCAAGAGGATCAGAAGGCAGGAAATGAACGACCTGCCTTGCAGAATGATCCTTATGGCGAAATTTAACATGCCCAGCAACGACTGTAAATCAGCCTTAGTAACCACGGTGGTAACTGAGAACCTATGCACGACTTCCCTGACCCTAAGTAACTTATCTGATGGCAGCCTGGCTGACATATCACCCGAATCTAGCACGATGCCTAGGAAAGTTATAACTGTGGATGGGCCCCTTAACTTTCTTGGGAGACACTGGGACACCCAACTGAGAAAAACAATCCAACAGTTTCCCCAACCCCAGGGGAGCCGGCCCTGGCCTCTCAATTATAAAGGGTAAGTCATCAAGATAATGTATGACGTGCTCGCAGTAGACTTTATTCTCTGATATCCAATGGAGGGCCTCGGCCAACTGGTCGAAGAGACACGGCCTGCTCTTAGACCCAAACGTAAGTTTTGTGGAGAAGTAGTATTGGTCCCTCCACTTGACACCATGCCACTGCCAGAGCGCTGGGGTAATGGGGAGTAATTTAAAGGCATCGGAGATATCGGCCTTGGACAACAACTCCCCGGGACCTAAACGAATGATGATGGAAATGGCCTGGCGAATGGACGAGTACCTCATGCCCACTTCTTCTGAAGGAATCAGGGAGTTGAGGCTAGGCACACAAGACCCGTGGGGGGCTGACAGATCTATGATGAGCCTTTCCTCTTTACTGAACTTACCCGTGACCACTCTACGGGACTAACTCTCCACCGCTGAAAAGGGGGCACCTTAAAGGGACCGATCAGAAAACCTTTATCTAGCTCAGTTTTTATCAACTTGTCTACAGAGCTAGGGTTTCTGCCGGCTGACTGGAGATTCCCACACTCGTAAGAGCACTTTGGGAGAGTGTCCAAACCCGTGTGAAAACCTCCTGAAAACCCAGAAACCAAGAACTCCACAAAACCTGGATTGGGAGGACTGACCAGGGACTCTCGCAAACAATCAATATCAATGACACTCATGTAGGCTTTGATTGATTTTAATGTGCAAGCGACTTTGGGGTGGGCCCTGAAACAATTAGAGCAAATATGCAGCAGGCAGCACTGGCTAAAATTACACGTGGAGTCATTATAGTTATTACATATCTGAGCCCTACCAAACTGAACCATAGGCCGACCCAATTTGTCAACTGAATTGGGTGGTCTGAAAACATCGAGAGGCCCGGGCGACGAACCAGAGGGGTTAGATGACACGCTGGAGGCTGACTTGTGGCACCACTCGGCCGAGTGGAATATAGATTGGCACAAGGAACAGGAGGGAGCCTTCAACCCTGTGAAGTGCCTACAAAATAGCTCAGTGTCTAAGACGGATCAATCTGTGACAAACTGAAATTGACTTAAAGCCGCTGCAGCTTTTGCGGAAAAAGAACAATGATAATCATAAAAAGAACTGCCCCCGTACTTGTACCCTAATTCTGTGACACGAAAAAGGTACAAATCAAAGGTACAAATTCCTCCCTCCTATCAGGCCTAATGGAACATATAACATCTCTGAACAAGCTAAACGCCATGACAAATTCCGCAGGCAATAACCTATCGGACAAGTCCTTGTAAGCAATCAGTAAAGAAGCAAGGTTGACATCCCTACCCTCTAATATGTCCTTCTTGATGCTAGTCAGTAGGAAGTGCGCAGAAAGGACACTGGGAGCGACCTGCGCCGGACGGCCATCACCTATCGCAGATGCAGAGGGAACGGGAACGGCCGAAGCACGAGACTCAAACATCTCCAATCTCGCCTGGATACTGGTGACGGATGAAACTAAGCTATTAAGCATTGAGTGTAGCTGGGTGAGTGACATTTGCACCGTGGCCATGGAGACGACGTCTTGACACGGAGCCGCTGACTCTTTCAACAGCCGGTACAACTCAGCTTTCGTGGCGGAAGCCTGGAAAGGGATTCCCCTCTTAATGAGTTCCGTGGTAAGCCTAGGAATAGTCCACGCACGCAGAGACGGAACACTGCCGCCTTCAGACATTCCCACAACATCCTCATCCACAGAAGCCTCAACGAAATCGGAAGCTCGCGACATGTCGGTTTGGGGTATGTAGTAACTCGTGAAAACACTCCAGCCTAAAAGCAAACAACAAGCCGCCAACCCATGAACACTCACCACATAAGGAAGGACCATAACAATGGGGACCAGACAATGAGCAGTCAAGACGGGCAAGCGGGACCCAGAGGCGGCCACGCTGATCCCTACCTATGCTCTGTCTCTCTGTTCATGCAGCGCCTAACCTAGAACCCTTCCCCCATCTAGTCCTAGTTCCCTCCTGAACCTCCTTGCGTGAGCTACACCTGCCCTTGGAGACCCCCATTAACCCCCTACCCTTCTATTGAAAAACTGCCTACCATTTCTTACCCCTATCTGCAACCCACGCCGGAACCATTACTGGAAACCAAATGACGGGATACCTATATTTTTATTTTTTTTTTCCTATATAATATTCATCCTATATTAACCTATTTAACTTACTTTGTTTTATATAAAATATTAACCTTATTAAAACCCCTGCACCATACAGCTACAACCCCACGTGCCCTTCCTATATAGCTCACTCATATGTATGAGCTGGCAGGCTAGCAGCCTGACACAGCTGAGAAAGCGATACACCTGCCGTCCAAGCTAACGATCCAGAAGCCCTGCCCCCCCGTATCCTTGCCTAGCTAGCAGCACGGCGGCCCGTGCTAGACTTTAGACACACAAACGTTGTCCGGGAGCGTGCTGCCCCTGGGGGCTGACCCACTGCCGGACGGACTTTCTTAGGGAACGCTGGCTGCACGTATACGAGGCAGCTTTCTTACCACGCTCAGATGAGGATGGGATCAAGGCAGGAGACCACAGCACCGCAACGCAGCAACCGGGAAACGAGGGCCACCAGGCAGCTCCGTAGGTCAGTAGGTGCGCACCAAAATGTGGGTAATGTACGAATTTGGGAGGGACTTCGCCTAACATAAAGGCCGCAGCACCCCTCCCACAAATACAGGCCAATAAATCGGCCTTACACATAACATTTCCACCAATACTTTTCATCCCCAGCTAAACAGAGATAAAAATCTTCCCTTATAGCCCAAAGATTACAAAAATAAAACAGTAAACAAAACCCCCCCACTAACAATTCATGTTAAAATAATATTACATGCATAAAGGCAGGAAACTCCCCATGTGGATACTGCACTATTGCATGAACTATGGCATTAAGACCAAGAACGTGTTAAACGATCTGCTCCAACATTATTTCATAAAATGCAAACTTGGGGCTTATATCCAAAATGGTCAGATTCTAAATACACTGTAGATATAATAGTTGTCTATATTTAAATCCATTAACAAATGTAAACCCGCATTGTAAACATTAGTAAATATTACCATTGTTCAATTTGCAGGCAATAGACATGAATATTGAATATACTGACACTGTATAAATACCCAGATAGAAAACATTACAGTCCTCCCTATTGTTTTGATTGCCCTTTACTGATATAAGTACATTAGTTCTCTGCTCAGGTTGAGTCCCGAAAGGAAACGGGTTCTAATTCTGAAGATCCAAAAGGCTTCATGTAAGAGTAATCTCCTTTTTAAATCTCCCCCACGAATTAAAAGTGACACCTTCTCTATAGCATAAGTAAGGAAGGCGTCCATCTTTATATCATGTTTACTGACAAAATGACTGGCCGCACTAGAGATACCCACTGCTCGAGGATTAGAGACGTGGTTAAGGTGTTCCCGTATTCTAACCTTAAGTGGTCTGCTTGTGCTGCCAACATACATAACATCGCACAATGAGGAGACCACAGATTGGTGATGAGCATGAGGAGACCACAGATTGGTAAAGTGGCAGCAGTATGAGGAGACCACAGAGTGGTAATGTGGCAGCAGCATGACGCGACCACAGAGTGGTGAGGTGGCAGCAGCTTGAGGAAACCACATAGCGGCACTGGGACAGAGTGGTGAGGTGGCAGCAACATGAGGAGAACACAGAGTGGCCCAGTGATAGAGTGGGGAGGTGGAGGAAAATACCAGTACCAGCTGAAGATGGTGGGTGGCACTATGAGCACCTGGCAGCAGGTGTGGCATCAGGCGGATGGCAGCATCAGAATAGTAGCTGAAGCAGGTAGCCAGAAAAAAACAGGTCTCTTTTGACAAAGTTTAGGTGTGGCACCATGGATAATCTAGTCTGATGCATCAGGCACTGGTGTTTGAAAATCCTGGCTGATCCATGCCTGATTCATCTTCACAGCGTTCAGTTTCTCCAAATTTTGCATGAACAGGCGAGTTCTCCTTGGGGTAATTATGGCCCCTGCCGCACTAAACAACTGCTCTGATGCCACACCCTGATGGTTCAGGTTCTGCTCTATGTCTAGCTGCTGGTGAGAAGTTCCTTCAGTAAGCGGGTGAAGAAAACTGCTCATCAGCGACTGTAGACTTAATTGCTGCTAATGGAGCTGTTACTGCTCCTGCTCCCACAGCCCCCGGCAGCCTTGGTAGTGGAACGTGAGTGCTGAGGGCCCCTCAGGTCAGACCTGCATGAGGATAGGGATGGCGCACATAGGCGGAGTATTCTTCAATCTTTTCAAGTAATAGGCCACAGCACTCTTTTCAATAAAAGGTGAGGATGGTTGCACGTCCAGGTTGTGTTCTGTAGCTCCACCTTAAGAACTGTAGGTATCATAAAAATATTAAGACAGGGCTCCTTAAGTGATGCTAATTAGTGGTTTTATTTCACTTCATATTATTTCAGCCGGAATAGGTGGTATTTCAGTTGCAACGTTTCGGGCTAATAATCGCCCTTCATCAGGCTCACAAGACATAATTAAAAGAAAAAGGGGGTTCATTTGGCAGAAATACATCATACATTCATAGTACATGATTATATAATTGTGTGCACAAATACATGATGTGTGATTATACAATAAGTAAATACATAATTTATATAAAATTGATGTTCCGTACAACAATGTTATCGTCACATGATTGGTAAAGTCAGTACTTGTGGATGAGAGGAGAAAGAAGTCCCATTGTGCCACTAAGTAAATACATGACTAGTTCAAAGGCTAGGTAGACTAAGTCTAACAGCATCCAATCAGGGTCTGCAGGTACTATATCTGTACCAAGAATAGGCTATAACCAGAGAACACGGGACATTAAATGGACCTTGGGTACAATACCATGCAGAGAAAGGTATATCTGTTGTAGAATCCGGCCATAGGATAAGGGAGATGGCGGGGTAGTAAGGACGTGCCTGTGGCAGGAAAGAGCTGCCACACGCCTGTCCCCAGCACCACGTCACCATGGATGGGCTGAAATCACATGAAGAGACAAATAAGAGCATATAGGTAAGAGCCTCTAGAGAGTGTGTGTTCATACTTCAAGGAAACAAAATCCAAAGGTATGGGGAGGGTGCTAAAGAGACCAAGGATAACCATTACATGAAACAGGATTCAAGCTGATGCAAAGGAATATACATAATAATCGTATAGATGTGAAGAACTCACCACACTGAGGACCACAGTGTGCTTACAGCCGGCACTTGCTGTAGTAGGAGAAGCGCAATGTTTAAATAGAGGCCAGCAGCATTGCATTGGTGGTTCAGGGTCGGCTGACCTCCTCGGTGGGCGGATCAATAATCCAGACCGAGGCCTGGCACGCAGTCAGCCAGCACGTCACTTCCGGTCACGGTATGAGCCGCGACCGGAAGTGGCGTGCGTGTCAAGCAGACAGAGGTGGCAAGCACGTCATGTGACACTAGTCAGATGATCGTGCTGCAGGATAAGGAGACAGGCAATATCAAGAATACCTGGGGCTGGGACACATAGTAATGTAGGCCGGTGGGCATGTCATGATACATTTGTATATGGCAAAGCAGGGGGTTGTCCCTATATGGCGCATGCGCATGTACCCTGGTATTTCCGGACAGCCATTTTGCAAGCGGTTATACTCTGGGCATCAGCAAAAACACATAATGGTACAAAAGAGTGACAAAAAGTAATAATAGTAAAAGAGATCTTTGAGAAATTATTGTATGTATATATAGTGCCCTATAATTCCAAAAGAGGGAGTGTATACCAGGCTATATAGCTCCCCGGGCATCAGAAGAGGACGACCGTGGGGTTATATGTAAAAGGGGAGAGACCATCAATCATACATTATAATCCTAAGGGATGAATAACACAGTCGTCAATACCCATAGTGGACTGGAGAAGAAGCTGGAACATTATATTACCATCTGTTTGTAGATTCTTCTACAGAAATCTTCGATAGAAGTACCGGGTGACTTTGAATAAATCTTTTAACGCTTAACAAGGAGACAGTCGGGACCATAAAGTGTGCTTGACGGATGTCGCCACCCGCTACTGGACAGTTCTGGTCCTGCAAGAAAAGTGTACAGAACAAATATAAGTAACCTATTAGGCACATGGAGAGACTTGTTTAGTGATTAACCTAAAGGTAATCCTTACTCAACCCAATTGGTTGTAGGGTACACAACTGACGGATCCAAGACATCTCTCTCTCTCTCGTAGCACCGCCTGGCGATCCCCGCCTCTTCTTAGAAGAGGAATCCAGTCAATTACCTGGAACCGTAATTGGCTGATGGCGTGTCTGTGTTCAATAAAATGTTCGACTAGTGGGGCGTCCGTTTTCTTGATGCGGATATTAGACTTATGTTGGCAGATACGTTCTTTGATTTTCTGAATGGTCTGGCCAACATAGCCAAGGCCACAGGCACATTTTATGAGATATACTGTATGACATAGTTAGTCTGGCACGAGAAGTGGCCCTTTATATTATATGTTCTGCCTGACGTAGGATGGGTGAAGGTAGGGCCCTTGGTGACACTACTACATTGGGCACATGAGAGGCAAGGATGGGTGCCATTAATGGGAGAACCTGTGATGGAGGCCAACTGACTTCATAGAATGTCTCAATAGCAGTTCAGTTTGTCCTTCCTCTCAGCGGGTGTAAAAAAGGCCCCCAATTTGGACCGGTAGAGAGGGTCTAACATGTTGGAGAGCCAGTATTCATCCCTCTGCCAAATGATGACAATTCGGCTGTCACTACGCAAGCAACTGAGTATGCATGGGGCCATTTGTCCATGTGACTCAGAGGGACTTCCTGCCTCCATCTCCACTGCATACTGCCACCATGTCTCTGGGTCATCTGCCTCGTCTTCCTCATCGCCCTGTAGCTCCTCCAGCTGCTCCTCCTACTCCTCCTCTCCTGTCACCTGTGTAGAAAAACCACCCATTTCACTACACATTGCTTATGCTCCAATGTCCTTCTCCTCCTCCTCTAGTTCAGACTCCCAGGGCTCATGTGGCCATGAGATGTAGTCGCCACATCTCCTGTTCCCTGGCAAGCCAGATTTAGCATCATCTGCTCCAGGACAGGAATCAGTGGAATAACGTTGTTCATCCCCTAGTCCTGGCGACTGACAAATAAAGTGGCCTCCTCAAAGTGCCCAAGCAAACTGCAGGTGTCACGTATGAGCTGCCACTTGACGGATGCCATTCTGCCGCTGCAGTTCAAGGAGTGTGTGCTTTGCTGTGTACGAGTGGCTGAAGTGCATGCAAAGTTTCTTGCCCATTTTCAGGATGTCTTGCAGATGGGGTGAAGACTTCAGGAACCGCTTTAAAACCATATTGAACACATGCGATATGCAGGGCACATGGCTCAGCCCATCTTGACGCAGCACCTACACCATGTTCTTCCCGTTGTCTGGTGAAGGACGTGGAGCAGTTCCTCCCCTGTGAGACTCGCCCAGGCATACTAGGTGCAGAACAGCATGACACTGCCGTGCCCTGCACATGTGGTATGCTGTAGGTGCACTGTGAATTGTCCCTGCAGTGGAGGCTGAGGACACGGTGGAGAATGAGGGGGCAGAGGAGGACATCGTCGCAGGACCAACGGCATGAAAACGTGGAAGTGGAGTCACCTGGCTAAGATGCTGGTGTGGCTGGGCAGGAACCACATTTATCCAGTGGGCCGTAAAGGACATCTATTGTCCTTGACCATAGTTACAGCTCCACACGTCAACGCTGCCTTGCATTTTGTCAGACACCGACTGGCTCAAGGACTGGCCCTTCTGTTCTACATATGTGTGCAGGGCAGGTACTGCCTTTTTCGCAAAGAAATGACGTCTTGGGACTGTCTACTTCGGCTTTATCTGAAAGGTGCAGAGTCCACCACTTGGAAAGGGAGGGACTGCGGCACCAGCAACTTGGCCAGGAGCTTTTCAGCTTCTGCACCATTGGATGAGTTCATGCATACTGTTGTCTCCTGGCCATCGCTTTGGTGATCGATTGTTGACGGATTGAGTGATGAGTAGTAGGACGAGAAGCAGGAACATCAGGATTAGAAGATGATGGGAAGGACATACACCTTTCTTCAGCTGAGGTGGTGGAGCCTTGACTGCCTGAAATTGGGTGCATGCCACTGGGTGATGCAGTGGTTGCTGCGGCAGACTGGACCACCATATCGGAGCCAAGGTTCTCCCAGGTCCCTTTATGGTGATGCTGCATGTCTGGACGCAGGGCCGTGGTGTCAAAATTGGCACCCTGGCCACCCTTCATCTTCTGCCCACAAATTGGACAAATGGCCATGTTCACCTCCTCTGGCAGCCTAACAAAAAACTGCCACACCGCCGAGTATGGCGTTTTGAACCCAAGACTCCACGCATACTGCCTTCTACTACTGCCAGCTACTACTGCCTCCGTGAACTATTGCGCCACTACTTTCCGGATAGGTAGGTAGGCTCCTGCGAAGCATGTGGTCTACCCCAGGCACGTTTGGCTCCAGACCTCCCACTGCTGCCACCCTGCTCATGGCCATGCTACCACCCTGCTGGCTCAGCTGCTGCCTTACGCGCAAGCTGCCACCATCTTCTCCTGATGAAGATGGTGGCATTTTCTTCACCCGGCTCCCAAGTGCTATCGGCTACATTATCATCATCCGCTACTGTCTGCAAGTCACTAATATCCCCCTCAACGGTCTGAGGGCCAGGGGCCTGACCACTCGCAACACCGGCTCCCACGCGACTCTCATCATCATTATATGCCGCCTACCGGAGGAAGCAGCGGATGTCTCCTCCAGATCTTGGCTGGGTAGTAGCTGCTGACTTTCCTCTAGTAGCTTGTCCTCGTTGAAAAGTGGAGCCAAGCCTACAGCATATAATACATCTCATGTTGAGCGAACAGAAAATGACAGGCAGATTGAGGACAGTTGGGGGCACAGGGCCTGCTCCCAGGCCATGCCAACTAAGTCACATGTCAGAGGAACCCACCGACTCTTGGCTGGGGGTGTCTGATGTCACATGTGACAAAGTCCAAGACTGGGTCAATCTTTCAAGCACTGCTGGGTGCTGGTCAAAACACAACTGCTACATGACATTGGGAGCTCAGGCCTCTCGCTGGACTCCTGCTGCCATACCCTTTTTTCTGCTGCTACTTCTGCCTGCGACAGAAATATTTTGGCCACTGCCTATTCCCTTTGAAGGGCCTATCACCTGTCTGTCTGATATAGTGTAAAATAAAATAACTAAATTAAAATTGAAATAATACACCCCAAAAAAGGCTGTAGTGCAACGTAACTTCACCGCAGAACGGCAATTAAGACATATATTTTTTCAAATTAATAAACCCCCCCCCAAAAAAAATCATAATTCACCGCAGAACGGCTAATAGGATGTACGTTTATTTCCCTTCAATACACCTCATAAATGTCTTTAGTATAATGTAACTTCACCTCAGAATGGCAATTAAGATGTATTCTTTTTCCTATTAATATACTCCAAAAAAAGAAACATAGCAATCACAATTGACAGCAAAACGGCTAATAGGACGTAAGCATCTTTCTTATTAATACACCCAGTAAATGGCTGTAGTACAATGTAACTTCACCGCTGAACGGCAATTATGACATATATTTTTTCATTTTATTTTTTCCTATTAATACACCCCCCAAAAAAAATAAAACAATGTAAAATCAACGCAGAACGGCTAATAGGACGTACATATCTTTCCTATTAATACACCCCGTAAATGGCTGTACAAACAGCCTAAAAGCAGGAGTAAAACTGCAATTTGGATCCCCAATTAGTGCAGCAATATGTAATAGAATCGCTCCTATTACTCAGGCTGTACACTCTCCTATTGCACCCTGTTCTCCTTTTATAATATAGATGATGTCTCCCTATCCATTCCCTACACCTTGAATATTCTTTCCCTCAACTTCTAAATCCATTTTTCAGCACAATAAAGTCTTTCCTAGCACTGTACCTAGCGCCTGCTGACATCTCTCCCTGCACAAAGCACACTGGAGAATGGCTGAATCCAAGTTGGCTGAGGCTAGTTATAGGGCTGTGACATCAGAGGGCTGGCTGGCTGCTGATTGGCTGCATACATGGCATTGTGGGAGATTCCTCGTTCCCAGAGTTCTTTGCTCCATGTCCTAACACGTGAAGCAGCCAATTTACAAAATAATGTAATTCGTTACCATGAAGCGCAAGGAAATTTAACTTCGGTGGGAGTAGAATTTTTCCTGAAATTCGGATCGAATTCCACTTCGTCAACTTCGCTCATCTCTAATAATAATAATAATAATAATAATAATAATAATAATAATATGTATTATTATTATAATAATAATAATAATAATAATAATAATAATAATATAAAAAAAAAATAATATCATTATTATTGTCTTTTCGAGTGAATTACAAGTCCATATGTCACTAATTGTAAAGCATTTGTCAATTCAATATTAGACACAGGTAAACTAACATACAGTTTAGTTGTTTGTATCATCACTAAGTTTATTATTAGAAATAATAACTTGACCATGAAAGTTTACTATATTTGGTTGATGTTCAAATGCTTTTTATTGGGTTTTTGGAATCGTACATGTAGTTTCTTTTTATCGCTGTTCTATTCTGTCAGTTATGATTAGTGATGAGCACCATAGGCAAATTTCGCATAATATTCACAATAAATTTGCGAATTACAGAATTCACGATCTCCAGCCATTATTTTTGCGATTGTGCAAATCGGCACTAATGATGTGCATTTTTTTTGCACAATACGTGCCACTTCACATTTTATCAGGTCTGAGTAGATATTACTGATTGGTGCACTAAGTATCGTTGTAACATCACAGCACTGTGTCTAACAGAGGCTGTAATCCCTATCACAGCACAGTAATTCCTATCACACTACCTAACACCCTGCACTGGAACCTATCAGCTACACTATCATCTAACTTACACTGACTATTTCTCACTAACTATCTGCATTATATATATGAGCTAACTATCTAAAGTAATTAAATAAGGATCCATATGAGTCTGCAAAGCACATAGCACAGCAATGACACTGCTGTCTCTCTCAGAACTGCAAAAAACAGCAGAAAATGGCTCCTGGGGAGTTACTTATATGGTAAAGGGGTAGGCAACTTTCCTATTGGTTGCTAGGGATGTTGCTAAGCTCTGACAAAGATATTGCAGCCTTCTCATTGGCCCAAAAGCAAGAAGCAGTAGTACTGTTAAAAAAAAAAACTAGAATATTCGCGATTACAAATATATAGCACTATATTCTAGAGTTTCACAAATTCTCGAAGTGCCGATATTCGTGATAAAAATTTGCGATTAGAATATTTGCGATCAACACTAGTTATGACTAGCATTGTCATTTCAGTTTCTAGTGACATTATATAAGAACATTACAGTATAAATTGGTGTTTGTGCCACCAATCTTTTAGGACTCTAGCAATGCTCCAAAATAGTGTTGAGCGAACCCAAACTGAAAGTTCTAGTCCGTACCGAACGTTACGATTTTTGGTACCCGAACCCAAACTTTGCCGGAAAAGTTTGGGTTTGAGTTCGGTGTTCGGGAATTTAATAAAGTTTGTTTAAAGGCTGCAGGGAGGGCAGCCAATCAACAAGCTTTTAAACTGTGGGCACTTATAAGTAATCACAGTCATGCCAACTAAGGGCATGGCTGTGATTGGCCGGTGCATCATGTGACCCAGTCTCTATATAAGCTGGATCACATGTAGCACCGCCCATGATCTCTGAGTAGTGCAGGGCCAGGAAGCAGGCAGCTGAAGTGAGTGTTAGGAATCTCATATGGCTGTTAATTCTGTGGGTGAACTATAGCGATTTTTTGTGGGTGCAATACACCATCTTTGCACCCCTGATACAGAAAGATAATCATAAATCTGGCTTTTAATTCTGTGGGTGACCTATAGTGATTTTTTGTGGGTGCAATACGCCATGTTTGCATCCCTGACACAGAAAGATAATAATACATCTAGCTGTTAATTATGTGGGTGACCTATAGCGATTTTTTGTGCGTGCAATACATCATCTTTGCACCCCTGACACAGAAAGATAATAATAAATCTGGCTGTTAATTCTGTGGGTGACCTATAGTGATTTTTGTGGGTGCAATACACCATCTTTGCACCCCTGATACAGAAAGATGATAATAAATCTGGCTGTTAATTTTGTGGATGACTGCAGCGATTTTTTGGGTGGGTGCAAAGCAACATCTTTTTACCCCTAACACACAAATATAATAGTTAATCCGTCTGTAAGTTCGGTGGGTGACATATACCCATTTTTTGATTAATCACGAAATGACCACAGCATACGTCACCAGGCTTTTGTGGGTGCACGTCCCCAAAATGCGCTTTCCACCAAGGGACACTTGAATGCAGTATTCACAGAATGCGGCGGAGTCAGCACACCAGATAGAAGTTGTGATTAAGCGTTTTATTTGCGTACAGTGGCACAGCTGAGTATATTTATATGCAACGTTTCGGGTCCTGTTGCGGAACCCTTTTTCAAACAGGTCAAATGATCATGGCTGTATGCCGCACCCGAAATGTTGCATATAAATGTACTCAGCTGTACCACTGTATGCAAATAAAACGCTTAATCGCAACTTCTATCTGGTGTGCTGACTCCGCCACATTTTGTAAATATACCCATTTTTTTGTGTGAAGTACACCTGCACTGCATACTTGACAGGGAAAAAAATTTAGTTAATTAGTCTGTTAGTTAAGTGGGCGACATATACCCATTTATTGTATGAAGTACACCTGCTCTGCATACAAGCCAGGGAAGATAATATGGTTAATATGTCTGTTAGTTCGATGGGTGACATATACCAATTTTTTGTGTGAAGTACACCTGCACTGCATACATGACAGGGAAATAAATATAGTTAATCCATCTGTTAGTTCGGTGGGTGACATATACCCATTTATTGTGTGAAGTACACCTGCACTGCATACAAGAAAGGGAAATAAATATAGTTATTCCGTCTGTTAGTTAGGTGGGTGAAATATACCCAGTTATTGTGTGAAGTACACCTGCACTGCATACGTGACAGGGGAATTATTATAGTTAATCCGTCTGATAGTTCAGTGGGTGACATATACCAATTTATTGTGTGACGTACACCTGCACTGCATACCTAACATTTTATTGTGTGACGTACACCTGCACTGCATACCTAACAGGGAAAATAATATAGTTAATCTGTCTGTTAGTTAGGTGGGTGAAATATACCCATTTATTGTGTAAAGTACACCTGCACTGCATACGTGACACGGAAATTATTATAGTTAATCCGTCTGATAGTTCAGTGGGCGACATAAACCCATTTATTGTGTGAAGTACAGCTGCACTGCATACATGACAGGAAAAATAATATAGTTAATTCGTCTGATAGTTAGGTGGGCGAAATATACCCATTTATTGTGTGAAGTACACCTGCACTGCATACATGCCAGGGAAAATAATATAGGTAATCCATCTATTAATTCTGTGGGTGACCTACAGTGATTTTTTGGTGGGTGCAATGCAACATTTTTTTACCCCTAACACACAAATATTATAGTTAATCCATCTGTAAATTTGGTGGGTGAAATATACCCATTTATTGTATGAAGTACACCTGCACTGCATACATGACAGGGAAAAAAATATAGTTAATTCGTCTGTTAGTTAGGTGGGTGACATATACCCATTTATTGTGTAAAGTACAGCTGCACTGCATAAATGCCAGGGAAAATAATATAGGTAATCCGTCTGTTAGTTCGGTGGGCGAAATATACCCATTCATTGTTTGAAGTACACCTGCACTGCATACGTGACAGGGAAATTAATATAGTTAATCTGTCTGTTAGTTCAGTGGGTGACCTCAAAGAATGAGGAGATCATCAAATAAAGGACATTGCCCTGGTTGTGGTGCTGCTGGAGCTCCTTTTGCAGGGAGAGGATGTGGTCGATCTGTGGTAGCTACACACCCAAATGAAACACTTTCCTCAGGTGCACGTAGGCGACAGAACGTTCAGCATTATTTTGTAGGCCCGAATTCGGGTGTACGAGTGGTGAGGCAAGAACAAGTAGAGGCGGTAGTAGATTGGGTGGCTGACAGTGCCTCCAGTTCCTTCACATTGTCTCCCACCCGGTCCCCTCCTGAAAGCTCAGGGTTGGCACCTGCAGCCCATGGGCATCTGTCTTTCATCTCAACCCCTTGCAAATCAGCCAAGCAGTCTGAGCCCCAAGTCATGCAGCAGTCTCTTATGCTTTTTGATGACTCTGCTGGCAGGGTTTCTGTGGGCTGTCCAAAAAGTCCTGCCCCAGAAGTGGAAGAAATTGAGTGCACATAAGCCCAACCACTTATGTTTCAGGATGCAGACATGGGAGGACCACCACAGCACATATCTGATGATGACGAAACACAGGTGCCAACTGCTGCGGCTTACTGCAGTGTGAAGACCGGTAAGGAGGGCAGGGGTGAAGAGTGGGTGGAAAATGATGTGGAGGATGATGAGGTCCTAGACCCCACATGGAATCAAGATCATGCGGGTGACATGTGCAGTTCGGAGGAAGAGATGGTGGTCACACAGCGCCAGCCTCAAAGGAGAAGAGGGAGCAGTGTGCACAAGCAGAGTGGCTGTCCCCTAGACAGTAGGCCTGCTACTGCCCACCACACCCAGGGACTGAGCACACCAAAGCCATCTCCAAGGAGTTCCCTGAAGCGAGGTATAAATGTTATAAACCTTAGCATCACCTGTATGACCAGGATTCTAAATGCAAAGCACGAGCTGAAGTGGAGTAAACACCTCAAAAACCATGAAAGATCTTAGGCTTCTCCTGCTCTCTCTTCTGCTGCAATCTTGGCCTCTACCTCCCCCTCTGGAGTGAGAGTGGCAAGACTGCCTGGCCCCAAAAAATTCCTGACCTTCGAAATGCTGTCATTCCGTCTGGTGGAGCTGGAGACTTTTAAAAACCTTATGGTGGTGGCTGTTCCACAGTACGTGGTACCCAGCCACCACTACTTTTCCAGGAGAGCAATCCCTGCCCGGCACAACTAAGTGGCAGACTTCATCCCTCCCTGCTACAAGTACAACCTGCCACCCTTAATTCAGTCACTGGCGCATAATCGGAAGATGCGCGAGTACAGGCGCACGCTGGTAGACAAGCTGCTGATTTCATTCCCACCTGACACCTGGGGCTTAGTGGAAGCACAAGGCGAAGGCAGAGGAGGAGGAAGAAGTCGCCAATGCAGCTGGGGCACCGCCAGCACCTCACAAGGGATGGTTAGCATGGCCAAAATGTGGAAAAGCTTTGTCAGCACACCACAACAACCAGCACCACCAGCTGATATGGAATGTCTTAGCAGGAGGCAGCATTTCAGCAACATGGTGGAACAGTACGTGTGCACATGCCTACACGACTTACTGACTGATGGATCTGCCCCATTCAACTTTTGGTTCTCCAAATTGGGCACATGGCCTGAGCTTGCCCTTTACGCCTTGGAGGTGCTGGCCTGTCCTGCGGCCAGTGTATTGTCCCAACGTGTGTTTAGCACGGCGGGGGGGGGTGATTCCAGACAACCTCAGCAAACCTGGACAAGCTCACGTTTATTAAAATGAACCAGGCATGAATTCCACAGGACCTGTCCGTACCTTGTGCAGAATAGACGAGTATACCGGCCACCCCCAGCCATTGTTATACTCCGGCGCACATTCTCTTTGAATTTTCTATTTCCCAATGTTTTGGGGTCTTCCCAAATTTATAAAAAATAAGCAAAAAACAAATAAATAAAGGGAAAAAAAATAAAATAAAAAAACTACAAGAAACAGTGTTGGCTACCTCCTCTTTCTCCACCACGGCTTCCACCTACACCACCACGTCAACCGACTCCTTAACCTCCTACTCCACTTTGACCGCCGCCTCCTAGTTGAAGATCATTATTTTTTTATATTCTATGTTATTTTAAGTTGTTTTCCTATCCACATTTGTTTTCAGGGCAATTGTCCTGCTTTTACCCCCATTTTGCTTCCTTTTGCAGCCCTTTAGCCCTTTCTATGACTTTTTTAGAGCCATTTTAGTGCCCCAAAGTTCGGGTCCCCATTGACTTCAATCGGGTTCAGCTTCAGGGTTAAATTCGGTTCAAGTTTGGCTCCCGAAGCCGAACTTTGCAGCAAAGTTTGTCCGAACCTGGCGAACCAGAACTTCTAGGTGTTCCCTCAACCCTACTCCCAGAAAATCCAGTTATTATTGGATAACAACTGCTGAGCAGCCATATTGAAGTAGCATACGTGCTTAGCCCTGATGTTAACAGATGAAATGTTAAAGAGTTCACTGGGCCTGTACCACTAAAAAGCCTTCTTCAGCTAACTTGTACTTCTGTTGCTCCCTTCTGCGATCCTGGCTAGGAAGACTTGACTGTGTGCCTCGCTGACGACTCTTCCTCTGACGTCAAGACTAGATGTGATCCCCTTTCTTACTGCTTGGCTGCATAATATAGTTGTAGATGAACAGGAAGAAAGAGGAGCACATCCAGTGTCAATGTCAGATAAAGCTTCTGCTAGCCAGTCAGGCTGTCATGCAATCTCAGCCGGGATTGTGGAACAAGATGAGGGGTTAAATGTGTTTGTTCCGTTCTGGGATGGCACCACCTTTAAAGACCTGACATCCACCATACATGTACATCGGACGTCGGAAAGGGGTTAATATTGGCAACGTGAACATGACTCCACAAAAGGTCATGCTAACAATCACTATTATGGGCTCCACACCAGCCTAGATATCTCTGATACTTTATTCCAATTGTTTTGTTAACAACACAACTTGGTAACATTTTTATACACTGTACCAGCCCATATTTGAATACATGATGCTACTTTGTATTATCATTCATGAGTATTTTAAGTGATATAATTAAATATACTGTTACATGCTCCTTTAGTGTATTACAATTTTATTGTCACTGTAATGTATACTGATGCACTTTTCACGGTTGAATAAATAAAGATACTTATGTTAAAGTGGAAAAAACATTGGTGTGACGTCTGAAGTTATTTGTCTGTGAAATACCTGGTTCATTGGTTTAGAGGGAGCAAAAATGGATGAGCACCCAACTTCAGCCAACCATAGGTGGCATATACCTTTCCTGTCACCAAAAGTCTGTGAGACATTTACTTTGCAATGAAAGCACTTTGGGGACATGTTCTTTTCTGAGCTAAGTACATTTAAATGTCTCTGTGTAATATTGGATGCATTTGTTGATCAAGTTTTTTTTTTTTTTTTTTTGACTGAAACAAGCTTTTATCAGCAAATCTATCATTTAATAGAAGTCAATAAGTTATTAAATACTGGTTTATGAGTTACGGGATCAGCTGAAATTACAACATAATATATCTAGTCTTATTGAATATAAAAAAAATCGTATAAAAAACTAAATAATATACAGTAATTTCTCTTTTTGTTATGGAAAAATGTACATCATGTGGAACAAATTGTGCCCTGTCACATCTTCTTCAGAAATACGATTGATATTTGCAAAATATACTACAGCTGTTAATGTGAAGGTACAAGTTGTAGCTTATTAAATTGCCAAAAAAATACTGTAATTGATATGCATTTTTTCTTTTTTTTTTAATGATCTTCCAGTAGAAGGTAAGTTTTCAGATTCAAATTGGTTCTGATTAGTTTTCATAAAGGTTCCAAATCTTGCTACTGTTCCTTTGTGAAGCTACCTCCCTGCCTTTACAATTTAGTCTGATGCACTAGATTATATGCAATAGTTCAGAAAGTCATAGGACCAATTTGTCACTAAGAACTTTTCTGATGCAGCATTAGGAAATAGGTTTGTGATTAATGTCAATGATAGCTGTGGACTGTCCTCACTAGCATATGATTTATTCAAAAGTAAGAGAACAAAACAAATAAAAATGCATTAAATCAATGCAGTGCATATTTTTTTTTATTTGTTTTTCGACAGTCTTGACAAGTGCTCCCCTTCAGTTATTATTCATGGCTATGACTTTCCAGGCAAGTTTATTCTTAATAGTCAAGCTGTGTATTTCTTTACTTGAGACATTATAGATTTGTCAGGTGAAACTAAATACAGCATATTTTAAAATAAAATAAAAATGAAAAGAAAGTTTAAAAGGTAGGGCAAATTTAAGTTTAAATAAGAGCAATCTCCGCCTAACTGCTGATTCAAGTTCATTCAACGCAATTATTTTAATGAGCAATTATTTTAACCAGAGATGAGCGAATTTTTAAAAAATTCAATTTGGCTGGTTCGTTAAATTTTCCAGAAAAATTTGCTTCGATACGAGTTTATTTGTGGTGAATCTCGTTAAAAAAAAGTCTATTTCCGAGCTGCAGAGAGCCTTTATGGAGTGTAGAACACTGTGCCTTGCAGTAACACGCATAGGGAGTCTGCTTTGGTAGTGAAATAATACTGTAAGTGCGTATAACATGCAGATGACAGGCGTCACTCTTAGAATCACTGCATTCTTCACTTATTTGGGCAGTCACGTGGCCAAAACTGTCCAAATAACTCAAGTATTAACTCAGCCTTACAGGTCAATGTTAATGTCAAGAAGAAGCACACTCCTTTTAAACCGTCATCAGCTGATTCCACATAGATGTAAACAGAACCTGATCTATTAAATGCTCATACAAGTAGAGCCCCCCGACAGACTGGGGAAGGTGTCAGCAGTAAATTTGTGTTGATGTCACTGAATATTTTGCCGTTCCTCTGATCTGTCACAATAATAACCCCCAAAAACGGATGCAGTCTGTTGAGCATCTGCCTTCACTCGGTCAGCATTTGGTCAGTAATCCATCAGTATTGCTAATGCAAAAAAAAAAAAAACAGGAGTGGATCCAAAACAGAGATGACATGTGAAAGGAATATTTGCATGTCTTCTGTACCCACTCCTGCTTTTGGCTACTAAATCACAAGCCAATTCTGATGGTACCATACAGGCCTTACAGCTGCTACACAGAAAGTATCTGTTTTGCATCTCATTTTTCTTTCCTTCTGACAGATCAGAAAAAGGGTCAAATAAAGAGGATGTCAACCAAGCCAAAAAGGCAAAATAGTGTCCCAGTCATGAAGTTGGGAGGGTGGGAACAGCATAAGAAGTCCACAGAGTGGCCCTATGACATAGTGGTGAGGTGGAAGCAGCATGAGATGGCCACAGAGTGGAACGATGATGAGAGATAGCGGAGGTGGCAGGAGCATCAGGAGGCCACATAGTGGCAAGATGACAGAGTGTGGAGGTGGCAGCAGCATCAGGAGACCACAGAGTGGCACAATGACAGATTCTGGAGGTGGTGGCAGCAGATTCAGGAGGAGGCCACATGGTGGCACAATCATAGAGTGTGGAGGCAATCATAGAGTGTGGAGGTGGCAGCAGCATCATCAGGAGGTAACAGAGGGGCACAATGACAGAGTGTGGAGGTGGGTGCAGCAGCATAATGTAGGAGGCCACAGGGGGAACAATCACAGAGGGTGGAGGTGGCAGAAGCATCATCAGGAAGTCACAGACTGGCACAATGACAGAGTGTGGAGGTGGCAGCAGCAACATCAAGAGGCCACAGAGTGGCACAATGACAGATTCTAGAGGTGGTGGCAGCATCAGGAGGTCAAAGAGTGGCACAATGACAGAGTATGGAGGTGGCGGCAGCATCAGAAGGTTACAGAGTGGCACAATGAAAGAGTCTGGAGTCGGCAGCAGCATCAGGAGACCACAGAGTTGCACAATGACAGAGTCTGAAGGTCTCAGCAGCATCAGCAGGCCACAGAGTGGCACAACAACAAAGTCTGTAGGTGGCAGCAGCATCAAAAAACCACATAGTGGCACAATGAAAGAGTCTGGAGGTGGCAGCAGCATGAGGAGGCCACAGAAAGGAACGACAATGAGAGATTGAGGAGGTGGCAGCAGCATCAGGAAGCCATAGAGTGGCACGACGTCAGAGTGTGGAGGTGGCAGCAGCAACATCAGGAGACCACAGAGTGGCACAATGACAGAGTATGGAGGTGGCGGCAGCATCAGGAGGTCACAGAGTGGCACAATGACAGAATCTGAAGGTGGCAGCAGCATCAGGAGACCACAGAGTGGCACAATGACAGAGTGTGGAGGTTGTGGCAGCATCAGGAGGTAACAAAGGGGCACAATATCGGAGTGTGGAGGTGGGGGCAGCAGCATCAAGAGCAGACCACAGAGTGTGAAGGTGGCGGCAGCATCATGAGGAGTCCACAGAGTGGCGCAATGACAGAGTCTTGAGGTGGCAGCAGCATAAGTATACCACAGAACGGCACAATGACAGAGTCTGGAGGTGGCAGCAACATGAGTAGGCCACAGAGTGGCAAAATAACAGAGTCTGGAGGCGGCGGCAGCAGCAGCAGCATCAGGAGGTGACCACAGAGTGTCACAATGACAGAGTCTGGAGGTAGCACCAGCATGAGTACGCCACAGAGTGGCACAGTAATAGAGTCTGGAGGATATATAGCTGGGGAAGGGGGGTTTAAAGTTAGTGTGTCCGATGTTAATGAAGAGATGAGGAAGTTAATAGTTCACCAAAATAGTTAAAAAAAGATTTTAACGCATATAAGTGCAGCGCTTCATGCTGAATACAAGATTTTTTTCCACCAAAATATTTCAAAATAGATTTTACCCCATATACATAGTAACATAGTAACATAGTATATAAGACCAAAAAAAGACATTCTGGGATCTATATAAGACCAAAAAAAGCCATTTGTCCATCCAGTTCGGCCTGTTTCCTACAAGTTGATCCAGAGGAAGGCAAAAAAAACCTCTGAGGCAGAAGCCAATTTTCCCCACTTAAGGGGAAAATATTACTTCCTGACTCCAATCAGGCAATCAGAAAAACTCCCTGGATCAACGACCCCTCTCTAGTAGCTATAACCTGTAATATTATTACACTCCAGAAATACATCCGGTCCCCTCTTGAATTCCTTCATTGTACTCACCATCACCAGCTCCTCAGGCAGAGAATTCCATAGTCTGACTGCTCTTACCGTGAATAATCCTTTTCTATGTTTGTGTACAAACCTTCTTTCCTCCAGATGCAGAGGATGTCCCCTTGTCACAGTCACAGTCCCGGGGATAAATAGATGATGGGAGAGATCTCTGTACTGACCCCTGATATATTTATACATAGATATTAGATCTCCCCTCAGTCTTCTTTTTTCTAAAGTGAATAACCCTAATTTTGATAATCTTTCAGGGTACTGTAGTAGCCCCATTCCAGGTATTACTTTAGTTGCCCTCCTCTGAACCCTCTCCAGCTCTGCTATGTCCGCCTTGTTCACAGGAGACCAGAACTGTACACAGTACTCCATGTGTGGTCTGACTTGCGATTTGTAAAGTGGTAGGACTATGTTCTCATCACAGGCGTCTATGCCCGTTTTGATGCAACCCATTATCTTATTGTCAGCTGCCTGACACTGCTTTTTGCAGCTTAGTTTGCTGTTTATTAAAATTCCTAGATCCTTTTCCATGTCATTGTTACCAAGTGTTTTACCATTTAGCATGTACGGGCGACTTGCATTATTCCTTCCCATGTGCATAACTTTACATTTGTCAGTGTTAAACCTCATGTGCCACTTATCTGCACAAGCCTCCAATCTATCCAGATCCCTCTGTAGCAGTATTTTGTCCACTTTACACAGTTTAGTGTCATTTGCAAAAATTGATATTTTACTATGCAAGCCTTCTACAAGATCATTAATAAATATATTCAAAAGAATAGGGCCCAGTACTGACCTCTGAGGTTCCCCACTATTGTCAGTTGCCCAACCTGAGTGTGTACCGTTATTAACCACCCTCTGTTTTCTGTCACTCAGCCAGTTACTTACCCACTTACAGACATTTTCTCCCAGTCCGAGCATCCTCATTTTATATACTAAGTTACCTTTTATGTGGTACAGTGTCAAATGCTTTGGAGAAGTCCAGATATACGACATCAATTGATTCGCCGCTGTCAAGTCTAGAACTTACCTCCTCATAGAAACTAATTAAATTCGTTTGGCATGACCAGTCCCTCATAAAGCCATGCTGATATGGCGTTATTTGCTTATTTCCGTTAAGATCCTCTAAGATAGCATCTCTCAGAAAACCTTCAAACAGTTTCCCCACAACAGATGGTAAACTTACCGGCCTATAGTTTCCGGGCTCTGTTTTTGGACCCTCTTTGAATATTGGCACCACATTTGCTATGCGCCAATCCTGTGAAACATTCCCTGTCAGTATAGAGTCCACAAATATGAGAAATAAGGGTCTGGCTAATACATTACTTAATAGGATACTGGGGTGTATGCCATCCGGTCCTGGCGATTTGTTTATTTTAATATTTTTAAGTCGCTGTTGTACTTCTTCTTGGATCAGACAGGTCACTTTAAATGGGGAATTTATTTTTACATCCAGCATTTCATCTGACAGTTTATTTTCCTCAGTGAATACATTTGATAAAAAAATATTTAACAGCTTTGTATTCTCCTCGTTGCTCTCTGCAACTCCCCCTTCATTACTCTTTAAAGGGCCGACCCCTTCAGATTTAGCTTTTTAACATTTATATAATTGAAGAAAATTTTAGGGTTAGTTTTACTCTCTTTGGCAATTAATCTCTCGGTCTCTAGTTTGGCTGCTATTATTTGTTTTTTACATGTTCTATATTTTCCCATATAGTTTTTCAGTGCTTCCTCGCTACCCTCCTGTTTTAGTGATTTCTATGCTTTCTTTTTGTCATTTATTGCTTTCTTTACATTTTGATTTATCCACATTTGTTTATTTGTGTTCCTTAACCTTTTATTCCCATATGGTATGTACCTCTCACAATGAGGATGCTTTTAAAGATATCCCATTTTGTGGCTGTATTTTTGTTTTTAAGGACTTTGTACCAGTTAGTTAGGCCTATGGCCTTGCTTAGTTGGCTAAATTTAGCTTTTTTGAAGTTTTGTATTTTTGTTCCTCCCTGTAAAAATGCTCTTTTGGATAATAATTGGAAGGTTATCACTTTATGGTCACTATTTCCCAGGTGTCCCCCAATTTTCACATCTGTTGTTCTGTCAGGTCTATTGGTTAATACTAAGTCCAGTATGGCTGTCCCTCTAGTCTGGTCCTGAACCAGTTGGGAAAGGTAATTGTCTTTGGTTATTGCCAAGAAACATTTTCCTTTATGCGATGTACAGTGCAGCGCTTAATGCAGAACACAATATTTTTTTCCAATGAAATAATTAAAAAAAGATTTTACTGCATATAAGTGCAGCTCTTCATGCAGAATACAAGATTTTTTTCCACCAAAATAATTAAAAAAAGATTTTACAGCATATAAGTGCAGCTATTTCTCCACCGAAATAATTCTAAAAAGATTTGACTGCATATACACTAAGTACAGCGCTTAATGCAGAATACAATTTTTTTTCCACCAAAATTATTCAAAAAAGATTTTTCTGCCGCATATAAGTGCAGCCCTTAATGCGCAATACAAGAATTTTTCTTCCACCTAAATCTTTTTAAAAAGATTCTACCGCATATAAGTGCAGCGCTTAATGCAGAATACAATTTTTTCTCACCAAAATAATTCAAAAAAGATTTTTCTGCATATAACTGCAGTGGTGAATGCCGAATCGCCGAATATCTTTTTCTTTTTCTAATGATATACGCCACTAAAGGCTTTTCAACAGAGGCTTATAGGCTGTCAGTTTAAAAAAAACAACTGCGTGTAGTGGAGGAAATATTGTGCGGTTTCTGTGCTGCAGAAAAGTCCCCGCAGTGTCCAGTAAGCAATACCGCAGATAGATGTGGGCTGGTGTGAATTAGTTTTCATTTTTGTGCAGGGTTAGTGCATAGTGTATTTACCTGTATTGGTGCGCCGCTCTTATGGACGTCGTCAGGTAAGCGCGCAGTGTGTGAAACGTAAATACAAAATTTCACCACAATGTAATTCAGTCCATACCTCAAAAAGGACTTTCCCACATATAACTTCAGCGCTGAACCCTGAATATATCTTGATTTTTCTACAGAAATACTCCACTATAGGCTTTACCACTTATAAGTGCAACAGTGAATGCTGAATATTTTTTTATTTCATCCAGGTACAGATACTGTATATGTCAATAAAAGTTTTTCAAGATATAAGTGCAGCAGCGAATGCCGAATGTATATTTCTTTTTCTACTGCAATACGCCAGTAAAGGCTTTAACAGATATAACTGCAACAGTGAACTGAGAATATATTTTTCTTGTAGTACTGAAATACGCACCTATACACTTTCACCAGAAAAAACTGCAACAGTGCAGTGCGTATATATTTTAATTTTTTGACTGAAATACACCCCTATACGCTTTCAACAGAAATCACAGCAACAGTGCAGTGCGTATATATATATATTGTAAGAGGGTGCAAGGTGTTGTTTTTGATAGCAGGTACGTGTCACCGAGGTTGCTGGCCTCGGTGAGGTAAGAGCCGGGGTTTTTGGTCTGCAGCAGCTAGTGCTGCTCTGTTAAATAGCATGGCTGCAAAGCCGATCCGGGCCGGCTCTTACTGGGAGCAGCTAAAGAGTAGGGTGGGTGGCTGCTCCCCACGGTCCAGTCCATGTTTTGGGGCTGGGTATAAAACGCAGCCAGCAGCTGTGTCTGGGTGTGTGTGATTATCCTGGAGCCTGCAAACAGGGCTGAGGAATTCTCTGTCCGGGAGGAAGGAGCTCAGCAAGGTGGTGTTGCCCTGCGACCTGAAGGTGGAATCGCCTGCGGCTGAGCCGACTGCTAGGTGTGAACCCGCACCTAAACCACCCAAGGTGACTGGACCGTGTGTTGGCCTGTTTTTGGTTTTTCCACATGATTTCTGTTGTGTATGAACTGTCACCAAGAGACTGTTTTCATTTCTGGTGTGCAAGTGTGAATAAAACACTGTTTGATGCACAATCTGGACTCCTTGTTTTGCCTCTAAACTGCACCCGCACCGCTGTCTACCAGAGCGACTCCCCACATTTGGTGTCGGATGCGGGCATGCGCAGTGAGGCTGGCGTGAACGCCGAACTTTGTTTTTGCTGGGCAAAAGTGAATGTCCTATATTAAGCCGGCAAAGTTGCAGCCTGTGATCCCCGACAAAATGGAGGCGGCTGTGAAAGCCCTCATAGAGGCTAACGTGCAGCAGCGGGAGACCAACCAGCTACTGCTACAGCACGTGATGGCGTTGCAAGCGGCAGGAGCGTCCCACCGCGTCCACGATGCCCGGAAAGCTGTCCGTACCGCGATCCCTAAGATGACCCCTCGGATGATGTTGAGACCTATCTGGCGGTGTTCGAGAAGGTGGCCGTGAGGGAGAAATTACCCCGAGAACAGTGGGCAGAGGTCATCGCTCCGTTCCTGGCGTCTGGACCCCAGCAAGTATTTTTGACCTCCCAGGTGACCAAGCAGCTGACTACCCGACTGTGAAAGGTGAGATCCTGGCAAGACTGGGGGTGAATGTTTTGGTCCGGGCCCAGCGGGTGCATCAGTGGGAGTTTAACCCGGCTGAACCCGCCCGGCCACAATACTATGACTTGCTACAACGGTTGCAAAAATGGCTGCAGCCAGACATACTGACTCCCACTGCTATGCTCGACCGTCTGTTAGCCGATGTCTTCTGGAGGGCTTTGCCTTACCCTCTCCAGCACTGGATCGGCCAGGTATCGCCCACCAATGCCCTGGAGATGGTCGACCTGGTGGAGCGGTACGAGGCCACCAGAAACCTGCAGGGAGTCTTGCTGGGAAGGGGTCAGTTAAACCCCGGAGGCCTCTGCCCCAGTTCCAACGTCCGGCGACAGAGCGGCCTGCACGGAATATACCCCCTGCGAGCCCGCCTCCCGTGGTATGCTGGAGGTGTCAGGAGCCAGGCCACATCAGGGCCGACTGTCCGCGTCGGGATGAGCTGATGGAGGTGAACTACGGGGTCGCCACTCCTTGTATGCACGGAAGCTGTGCGCAACTGGCACCCGTGAGGTACAAGACCATAACCACCTGTGTCAGGTAGAGGTGGGAGATTCGCTGGCGGTGGCTCTGCTGGACTCCGGGAGTTTAGTCTCCCTGGTAAGGGCTGCCCTGGTACGGCCTGCGGAGTATACTGGCCGTAAAGTCGGGGTCCTGTGCATCCACGGAGACCTGAAAGACTATCCCACTGCACTAGTGACTTTGTCCACAGCGGCTGGTAGGTGGACCCACGAGGTGGCTGTCGCTACTACACTCCCACACGAACTAATACTTGGGAGGGACTTCCCGGTTTTCCGGCGCTGTGGCCGGCAATAAAGGTATCTGAGGGACCCGAGACAGGGGTGACCCTAGCAGAGTGGCCTGATACCGCTGGAAGGCCAGAACCCTGGGAGCCCGAGTCTGAAGGGCCGGCGGTAGGGGTGACCACTGCTCCGGCGGTAGAGGGGGAAACAACCCCACTGAGTGTAATGGTGGGAGACACGGAGGACTTGCCACCGGGACCTGAGTTGGCAGACCTCAATGTCTCCGGGAAAATTTTGGGACCGCACAACACCGGGACCAAACCCTAACCAGGGCCTGGGAGAATGTGCTGGAAATTGATGGTAAACCCCAGAAACCAGGGGCTGAATTAATGTTCCCACGATTTATTGTTCTACAGGATATGTTGTATCGGGTGAACCAAGTCCGAGGTGAACCTGTTGAACAGTTGGTGGTGCCCACAGCGTATCGCAAGCTTGTCATGGAGCTTGCCCACCAACATGTTCTTGGGGGACACCTGGGGTGGCAGAAAACCCAGGACCGCATACTGCAGCGGTTTTATTGGCCCGGTGTGTTCAAGGAGGTAGAAGATTATTGTAAGTCCTGTCCAACCTGTCAGATAACTAGCCCCCAGCCTCATTTCCGTAGTCCTCTGGTACCTCTGCCAATTATTGAAGTACCGTTTGAGCGAATCGCTATGGATTTAATTGGGCCTGTACCAAAGTCTGCCAGGGGCCACCAACACATTCTGGTAGTTCTCGACTATGCCACTCGGTATCCGGAGGCGGTGCCTCTGCGACATACCTCAGCTAGGCTCATTGCCAAAGAGTTAATGGAGATGTTTTCCCGTGTGGGCCTGCCAAAAGAGGTTCTGACAGACCAAGGGACCCCTTTTATGTCCAAAGTAATGAAGGAACTGTGTAAATTGTTGCGTATAAAGCAGTTACGGACGTCCGTTTACCATCCGCAAACAGACGGTCTTGTTGAGAGGTTTAACCAAACTCTAAAAAATATGTTAAAAGGGTGGTGTCTAGAGATGGGAAGGACTGGGACCTGCTTCTGCCCTATCTCATGTTCGCAGTGCGAGAGGTACCCCAGGCCTCTACTGGGTTCTCGCCCTTCGAACTGCTTTATGGCAGACACCCTCGGGGCCTGTTGGATATCGCCAAGGAAGCATGGGAACAACAGCCTGTCCCCCACAAAAGTGTCATTGAGTATGTCACCCAGATGCAGGAACGGATAGAAAGGGTGTTGCCGCTGGTCCGGGAGCATATGGAGGCAGCGCAACAAGCCCAGAGTAGGGTGTATAATCGTCAGGCTCGGGTACGGGGCTTCGATCCGGGAGATCGGGTTTTGGTTCTGGTACCCACCCTTGACAGCAAGTTCCTAGCTAGGTGGCAGGGCCCCTATGAGGTGATCGAGAAGGTAGGGGAAGTAAATTACAAAGTACACCAGCCAGGGTGGCGCAAGCCAGAGCAGGTGTACCACGTGAATTTACTTAAGCCGTGGAAAGATAGGGACACAGCCGACGACCACAGCCCCCGGCCAGGGCTTCTAGGTGAAAGGGTCCAGCCCCACAGTTCGAGGCCTGTGAAGCAGTAACCACGGTAAAATTGCAGACAGCCTGTCTTCCAAACAAGTTCAGGAAGTCAGGGAGTTCATCAGTCGGAACACGGATGTGTTCTCGGACCTCCCTGGCCGCACGTCTCTCATCCAACATGACATCGTCACTGAGCCTCAGGCCAAGATCCGGTTAAAACCATACCGGGTACCCGAGGCTCGGCGACGGGCCATCGCGGAGGAAGTACAGTTAATGTTGAAGCTCGATGTCATTGAGGAGTCGAAAAGTGAGTGGGCCAGTCCCATAGTCCTAATACCCAAGCCGGATGGGACGTTGCGGTTCTGCAACGACTTTCGCAAGTTAAATGAAGTATCCAAGTTTGACGCGTATCCCATGCCCCGAGTAGACGAGCTGGTTGAAAGTTTAGGACAAGCCCGTTATTTTTCTGTGCTGGACCTCACTAAAGGGTACTGGCAGGTACCCTTAACGGAGTCGGCTAAGGAAAAACCGCATTTGTTACCCACGCAGGGCCTGTATCACTACAAGGTGTTACCCTTTGGCCTGCATGGCGCCCCGCCACTTTCCAAAGGTTAATGGACATAGTGCTGCGACCACATCGTCGGTACGCCTCGGCCTACTTAGATGATGTAGTCATCCACAGCACCGACTGGGAAAGCCATTTACCCAAGGTGCAGGCGGTAGTGGATGCCCTGAGGAAAGCCGGACTGACCGCTAACCCAAAGAAGTGCTCCATAGGGTTAGAGGAGACAAAATATCTGGGATATGTAATTGGGCGGGGAGTCATCAAACCTCAGGTAACCAAGGTAGAGGCCATTCGTAACTGGCCCCGACCGGTCACCACCAGGCAGGTAAAGTCGTTCCTGGGGATTGTAGGTTACTACATGAGGTTTGTGCCCCACTTTGCCACAATAGCAGCGCCGTTGACAGACCTCTTGAAGGGGCGAAAGTCTGGGAGGGTTAGCTGGAGTGAGAAGGCGGAGGAGGCTTTCGCCGCGTTGAAGTCGGCCCTGTGTGGGTCCCCGGTTTTGGTGACACCCGACTTCAACAAGGAGTTTGTCGTACAGACCGACGCCTCGGAGGTAGGCCTCGGTGCGGTACTGTCTCAGGAGGTCAACGGGAAGAACATCCCGTTGTCTTCCTGAGCCGTAAGCTCAATCCCGCCGAGTCCAGATATAGTATAGTGGAGAGGGAGTGCCTGGCTATCAAGTGGGCACTCGAATCTCTCCGCTACTACTTGTTAGGGAGGAGGTTCCGTCTGGTGACCGACCATTCCCCCTCAAATGGATGAGTCAGGCCAAGGAGAGGAATGCTCGGGTCACCAGGTGGTTCCTATCTCTTCAGAATTTCAAATTCTTCGTGGAACACAGGGCAGGCCGCTTGCAGGGCAACGCAGATGCCCTGTCCCGCGTCCACTGCCTCACGTGTGTTCACCCCTCAGGGTTGAACAAAGGGGGTGTGTAAGAGGGTGCAAGGTGTTGTTTTTGATAGCAGGTACGTGTCACCGAGGTTGCTGGCCTCGGTGAGGTAAGAGCCGGGTTTTTGGTCTGCAGCAGCTAGTGCTGCTCTGTTAAATAGCATGGCTGCAAAGCCGATCCGGGCCGGCTCTTACTGGGAGCAGCTAAAGAGTAGGGTGGGTGGCTGCTCCCCACGGTCCAGTCCATGTTTTGGGGCTGGGTATAAAACGCAGCCAGCAGCTGTGTCTGGGTGTGTGTGATTATCCTGGAGCCTGCAAACAGGGCTGAGGAATTCTCTGTCCTGGAGGAAGGAGCTCAGCAAGGTGGTGTTGCCCTGCGACCTGAAGGTGGAATCGCCTGCGGCTGAGCCGACTGCTAGGTGTGAACCCGCACCTAAACCACCCAAGGTGACTGGACCGTGTGTTGGCCTGTTTTTGGTTTTTCCACATGATTTCTGTTGTGTATGAACTGTCACCAAGAGACTGTTTTCATTTCTGGTGTGCAAGTGTGAATAAAACACTGTTTGATGCACAATCTGGACTCCTTGTTTTGCCTCTAAACTGCACCCGCACCGCTGTCTACCAGAGCGACTCCCCACATTATATATATATATATATATATATATAGTTCTTTTTTTACTGTAATACGGCCCTATATACCCTTTAACCAGAAATAACTGCAGAAGTGACCAGAGAGTATATATTTCTTGTTGGACGGACAAAAACAACTATACGCTTTAACCAGAAAACAACTAAAGAGTGAAGTGCTTATATATTTTTCTTGTGGTACTGAAATACGAGCCTATACGCTTTCACCAGAAATAACTGCAACAGTGCAGTGCATATATATTTTTCTGTTTTTAATCAAATAAGCCCCTGTACGCTTTCAACAGAAATCATTGTAACAATGCAGTGCATATATAGTTTTCTTTTTTTACTGTAATACGCCCTATACCCTTTCACCAGAAGTAACTGCAGAAGTGTCCAGAGAATATATATTTCTTGTTGGACAGAAAAAAGCCACTATACGCTTTAACCTGAAAACAATTCGAGTGCATATATATTTTTCTTGTGTTAGGTGCGGCGGCCTAGGTATAGGAGATGACGATGACCATCCTGGGGCATGGATGGACTGACCATAACTATCAACTGGCTGATGTGTGCCCGGAGCCAGGACGGGGTAGGCCTGCAGGGGGCATACTCAATAGAAATAGACAAGACGTAGGGAGGGAGGGTGGGTCACGGCCACCGTTCGTACCGAGGCTGGAGGACATGGTGGGAAGGGAATAAGTAGTGGCCTATGCCCCTCCCACAAATACAGGCTGAACTTCTCAGCCTTCACTACTTGTGTTAGATGCTGCGGCTTAGGTATAGGAGATGACGAGGACCATCCTGGAGCATGGATGGACTGACCATAACTATAAACTGGCTGATGTGGGTAGGCCTGGAGGGGGCAAAAAGAGAAGCGGAACTTGTAGGAAAGATGTATTGTGATCGTAACAATCAAGGTACCGGTTGGAGGATGCTACAGACCAACTCAACACATATGACTGCGGCCATGATGACATCCGCTCTGGGACCTACTGCTCGATCCTGACCGAAGGCGTGAGAAGTGACTGTCCTGCTTTGAAGAAGGGCCCAAAATGACCACAGACGATAGTGTGTGTGTTTTTTTTGTTTTTTTTTACTGAGCTGTCGAGCTAAGCCACTGGCAGAGCTGGGCCCCATACTTGAACTTGATGAAGGACTGACTTACCTGAAGAATGCTACCCACCGAAACCAAAGACACGACCCAAACTGGCACGAACCAGTGGAAATCTCAAAGCAAATGGCGAGAAGGCATGGCCCAGTCGTACCAAGCGGATAGCGGAAGGTACTGGCCGACATGACGTGACCTGGCGCACCAGCTAGACCACCTGACAAGGCAGCATTGAAAGATGGCCTGAGAGTATTAAGAAGACAACAGAGCAGAAAAAGAGAGACAAAACCGTCCAACATGATACCGAAAGAACATGACCTGAACGATTCAAGCGACTATACATGAATGATTCAAGACCTGAGCGATTCAGGAAACTATTCATGAATGACTCATGGCCTGCGCGATTCAGGTGACTGTACGTGAGTGATACATGACCTGAGCGATTCAGGCAACTATACAGAATGATACATGACCCTAGTGATTCAGGCCACTATACATGAATGATTCATGGCCTGAGCAATTCAGGCGACTGTAAATGAGTGAAAGATCACCTGAGCGATTCAGGCAACAATACATGAATGGTTCATGGCCTAAACAACTCAGGCGACTGTACATGTGTGATATATGACCTTAGCGATTCAGTCAACAGAACATGGAGGATTCAGGAACGTGCTTGATTCAGGCAACGTTACCTGAAACTCATGGCCTGGGCGGCTCAGGCAACTGTACAGGAATAAAACATGACCCAAGTGATTAAGGCAACTATACAAGAATGATTCAAGACCTGAGAAACTCAGGCAACTATGCATGAATGATTCATGGCCTGAGCGATTCGGGCAATTGTAAATGGATGATACAAGACCTGAGCGATTTAGGCAACTATATATGAATAATTCAAGACCTGAGCGACTCAGGCAACAATACATGAATGATTCAAGGCCTGGGCGACTCAAGCGACTGTGCATGAATGATATGTGACCTCAGCGATTCAGGCAACAATACGTGCACGAAGCATGACCTGACCTAAGCAGTTCCGGGGCCAGCATTAACTGAATGAAGCATGGCCTGAGCCATTCAGGCAATAAAACATAAATTATATAAGACCTGGGCGATTCAGGCAACTATACATGAATGATATATGACCTGAGTGACTCAGGTAACTATACATGAATGATTCATGACCCGAGCGATTCAGGAAACTATACAGAATGATTCAAGACCTGAGTGACTCAGGAAAATACATGGATGACGCATGGCCTGAGCGAATCAGGGACCAACATCAGCCTGAATGAAGCATAATCTTAGCAAATCAGCCAACTATGCATGAATGATTCATGACATAAGCGACTCAGGCAACAACACCTGAGCGATTCAGGCAATTGTGCATGAATGATTTATGACTCGAGTGACTCAGGCAAATATACATGAATGGTTCAAGACCTGAGCCCCTCAGGCAACTATACATGAACGATTCATGGCCCAAACGATTCAGGCAACAGCACATAAATGATTCAAGACCTGAGCGACTCAGGCAACTAAATATGAATGACTCATGGCCTGAGCGATTCAGGCAACAACACGTGAATGAAGCATGACCTGAACAATTCAGGCAATTATACATGACTGAAAAAAAGACCTGAGGGATTCAGGAACCAACGTACTGAAATAGCATGGCCTGAGTGATTCAAGCAACTAAACATGAGATAAAACAAGACCTGAGCGATTCAGGGACCAACACAATACTGAATGACCTGAGTGATTCAGGCAATTTATACAAGAATGAAATGTGACCTGAGCGATTCAGGCCACTTATGCATTGAATAAAACCTGACCTAAGCGGTTCCGGGGCCAGCATTAACTGAGAGAAGCATGGCCTGAGTGACTCAGGCAATCATACATGAATGATATAAGACCTGAGCGATTCAGGCAACCATACATGAATGATACAGACCTGAATGATCCAGATAATAATACATGAATGATTCATGACCCGAGCGATTCAGGCAACTATACATGAATGATTCAAGACCTGAGTGACTCAAGCAAATACAAGGCTGACGCATGGCCTGAGTGAATCAGGGACCAACATCAGCCTGAATGAAGCATAACCTGAGCAATTCAGGCCACTATACGTGACTGACTCATGACATGGGCGATTCAGGCAGCTATAGATGAGTGATACCTGACCTGAGCGATTCAGGAACCAACATTATGCTGAATGAAGCATGACTTAAGTGATTCAGGCATTATGCAGGAATGAAATGTGACCTGAGTGATTCAGGCAATTTATACATTAAATGAAACATGACCTATGCGATGCCGGGACCAACTTGTACTGAAGCATGACCTGAGCGATTCCGGCGATTACACATGAATGAAAATGTAACCTGGACGATCCGGAGAAAAAGATTATACTGAATGAAGCATGACCTGAGTGACTCAGGGAATATACATGAATGATACATGACCTGAGCAATTCAGGCAACAATACGTGGATGATGCATGACCTGAGCGAATCAGGCAGTTATACATTGCATGATGCATAACCCGAGTAAAGGAACCTGCCCTCAGTGAATCGGGAAACCCGGTTAGCACAGCATGGAGAAGACTGGAGTGATGTATATAAGTGAGACATGACCTGCGTGGAACAGGAACAAAGTTACCTGGCTAGAAGGAGACACCTGGGTGATTCTGGTGAATGCACCTGAATGAAGACGTGATCTGAGTGATTCAATTAATTAAACTTGAATGAAGCGTGACCTGAGCAATTCAGGTGATCATGCATGAATGAAAGCGTGACCTGAGCGGATTTAGGTGATCATGAATGAGTGAAAGACGTGACCTGAGCGATTCAGGTAATTTATACATGAATGACAACATGCCTGAGCGATTCCGGTGATTCTTCATGAATAACAACATGCATGAGCGATTCAGGTGATTATACACGAATGACAACATGCCTAAGCGATTCAGGTGATAGCCATGAACAATGCGTGAGCCGAAGCAATTCGGGACCCCCTGCCGCCTTGTGAGAAGCGAAACCTGGGTGATTCCGAACCATTGTACCTGTATTTCACGTGAACCTGCGGGATTCCTTCACTGATGTTGCCCTGCACCTGAGAAATCCGGCCATGGTGGGCCATGTGGACCTTATGATAAAGCGTGGATTGGAAGATTACACAGCAGCAATGGTGAAAACTAGACGAACTGATGGCCTGAGCCGGGGCGGCTAAACAACCATGTAATGGCGAGGAACGAACCAGACCTGAAGGCCCACCCAGAGCCTGGGGCAAATTTTTGGAACCTGAATGACTCAGGAGGCCAGCGCGGCCGAGGGCAAGACCTGAGCCAGCAGAACGTGCCCTGGCACTGACCCGGCTAACCTGAAGCTCAGGCAAGCCTGAACAAGAAGGTGCCACTGGGAATACATTCTTTATTTTTTTTTCTTTAACCCCCCCCTTTTGAAATATTTAATGATTAATCTTTATTTTTATTTTATTTTTATTCTTTTTTCCAACACACTGGGGCCTTAGAGAACGAACAGCACGTGCACATGCATGGGGCTGTAATGATTGAACCTAGCCTGCTTCTTGACTTAATGCGACATCCAGCACCCCCCCCCCCAACAGACCGTGAAGCCCACGTTGGAAATTCACGTCTGCGGGCTGTTGGATGCCTAATCGCGCCCTTATGGAAGCACATGCCACCCTAACTCAGACACGCATTAGCCATACTCTTTCACCAGAAATGACTGCAAATGATTTTAGCGTAAATAACAACAAAAGTGACCTACGTATATATTTATCTTTTTCCACAGATAAAAGCCAATAAAGGCTTTTCAACATAGCACTGGCACCCCAATAACTAATTGCTGGAATGATAGAGTTGTATTATAAGATTATCTGGAAGTAATGTTTCCCTGCACTTGTAAATCTCTTTTTTTCACAATGAGGATTTTTCTATTACTGTCCCTAGCATCTGCACACGTCTCTCCCTTCCTGTGAAATGATTCCTCTCACTATCCTTTCCCTGCACTAGTAAATCGTTTCTTTCCTTTTATTTTTTTTTAGCAATTAGTTTTTCTTTCACTCTCCCCAGCGCCTGCATACACGTTTGTCCCTGAACAAAGTACGATTGTGAATGGCAAAATCTAAGATGGCCGCCGTATTTATAGGGCTGTGACATCACTGGGATGGCTGGCTGCAGATTCGCTGCATGCATGGCATTATGGGTCATCCTGCCTTCCCAGAGTTCCTTGCCCCATGTCCTCACTCGTGTAGCCACCATTTTAGCTGCCACTGTAGCCTCCATGTTAGGAAAAATTACGATTTGTTACCACGAAGTGCGAGGCAATTCGCTCATCTATAGACATTGTTCATCCTGTAGTCCTGGTGACTGACAAATAACGAGGCCTCCTCAAAGGGACTGAGAAAACGTCGGGTGTCACGTATGAGCTGCAACTGGCTGACATCGAAGTTACACAGGGGAGTACTCCTGTCCACTTAGATCATTAAGAAATCGTTTATGGCCTTTCTCTGTTCATATAGTCGGTCTAACATATGGAGGGTGGAATTCCAAAGGGTGGAAATGTCGCATATTAGCCTATGTTGGGGGATGCCGTTCTGCTGCTGCAGCTCAAGGAGGGTGTGCTTTGCAGTGTACGAGTGGCTAAAGGGCATGTAAAGTTTCCTGGCCAATTTTAGGATGTTTTGCAGATGAGTGGAAGACTTGAGGAACCGCTTGAGAACCAGATTGAACACGTGTGCCATGCAGGGCACATTGCTCAGCCCTCCTTGACGCAGCGCCGACACAGTGTTCTTCCTGTTGTCTGTCACCATGGTTCTGATTTTGAGTTGTCGCGGAGTAAGCCAGGATTCGATTTCTTGACGAAGGACACAGAGCAGTTCCTCCCCTGTGTGACTCCATTCGCCCAGGGAAACTAGGTGCAGAACAGTGTGACATTGCCGTGCCCTACACATGTGTTATGCTGTGAATTGTCTCTGCAGTGGAAGCTGAGGACATGGTGAAGGATGAGGAGGCAGAGGCGGACATTGTAGCAGGACCAACGGCGTGGCAACGTGGAGGCGGAAGCAGTGTCACCTGGCCAAGTTGCTGGTGTGGCTGTGCAGGAACCGCATTTACCCAGTGGGCCGTAAAGGACATCTATTGTCCCTGCCCGTAGTTACAGCTAGTGATGAACAGCAGGGGCAATATTCGATTTTGTGATAAATCTCAAATATTTAGGCAAATATTTGCCAAATATTTGTGATTTTGAAATATTCGCGATATTCTTTTCGATTGCGCTATTCTGTGCGCGCGTATGCACGCACTAACTACAAAAGTGATGACAATAGTTTGCAGCAACTTTCGAGATAGTGAGGAAGAAGTCTTGATCACCGTAAGTAATTGTACATTCCAGCACTATTTTAGATTAAATTTCCATGCATGTTATTAATAATAGCTTTATATGCAGATAGAGTGTTTCAAAGTATTCGAGATCGCGAAAATCCCCACTATTGATTCGAATATTTTTGGGCAATACATTAAACTTCACCTTTAATCAGGTCTGACAACATTATACTGATTGGTGAACTTAGTATTGTTGGTGCATCATAGCACTATTTCTGTAGCATGTATGTATGGACACTTGGACAGTAGAGAAATCTCTCTCACGTGCACATTGCACATTTATTTTCCAGCCACACACCATATATATAAAAAACCACACACTTCATACCCCCCACATACATAGTCTATAGATTAAAGTTTTTGTCCTGTTGGTCCAAAGATGCTTTCTTTGACCACCATAATTTGCTGGTTCATTTAGCGTTACCCAGGTTGCACCACAGGGAGGCAAACTAGCTGTACACCCCATACAGTACCTCACTAGACAAGTACATCCGCTCAGCTGTCCAATATACGATTGCTCAGACCCCACACACATACAAAAGCAATACAACGCGATCTTATAAAAGTAACTTTACGAACGTGCAATGCCCTTGGCTGTATTGCGGCCCATTCACTTCAATGGGTCCAGGAGATGTGGTGCTGAAGAGTGCCTCAGTGGTGTTTCTGGGTGTGCCTCCGAACCACAAAAAAGTAGTTCATGTACTGTTTTTTTGCGGAGAGGACAGATCACGGACCCTTTCAAGTGAATGGGTCTGGGATCAGTCTGCAGCAGATGCACGGATGTTGCCCGTGTATTGGGGACCGCAATTGTGGTCGCCAATGCACGGAAGGGCCGACACACGTTTGAGTGCATGAGCCCTAAATCTAATATTTGAAATTTAAAGACTTACATTTTTTTGCTGTGTTGTTGATGACATTATTTTCAATCTGTATATGTAAAAAATTTGGGATTACAGTATATGCTTGCATCTTTATCCTGCAGTGCATGTTGGAGCTGGGGGTACGACAGGACCCAGGCCCATGACAAAAACAGAGGATTGTGAGGGGGATCCGCTTTGAACTGTGGCGTGAATTCTGAATAAGCCACAAAAGATGGCCACTGTTAAAAAATGGTCTGACCTGAAGAGGAGGCACTGGGAGCGGATCAGAGAGGTGCCCAGGTACAATGCTTAGTTTCTTAAATTACTTTTGTATCTTTTGCTAACACTCTGTAAGGTATATATATAGTTATGCAAATAATTATTTCATCCCTTTACAAATGATTACTTAGTAGTACCTGGTGTGGCAATTAGTAAATCAGCCGGTTACATCATACATCTCTACCTCGCTGTGAGTGTATATATATATATTTATGTCTGTGTGAAACGTACAAAATCAGCCGGTTACATCCTACATCTCTACCTAGCCATGAGTATTTATCGACATGTTTATACACATAGCAAGGGAGAAATGTATGATGTAACTGGCTGATTTTGTACGTTTCACACACACATAAATATATATATATGTATACGTGTGTTTGTGTATATATACATAAACTGCAATCATTATTCTGTATTCTAGTAAAAGGCCGCATCCATCATTACATTACATACATCCCCCACTTAATTCGGATTTGTTATGAGTTCTGAGTTGTGTGTCTAAATTCTGAACATTGTGTGATTACAGATTCCCTCTATCCGCCACAGATCTTCTAGAGAGGATCTGAGGGTGGTGGAGGTCTCTGAGGAGGAGGAAGAGGAGGACGGAGAGCAGGCCAGACCCTCTGGGCAGCAGGATACCCCTCCCCCAACAGAGGTGAGTGAAGTTGTGGAGGTCGAGGCAGAAGCCTCTCAGGCGTCGCTTTCCAGCCCCCCCCCATGTCCAGTTGATGAAAAGGAGGAGATAGTGATGACCCCCTGCCAAGAGGGTAAATATGTGTACACAGCAAAATAAATCTGTACCCATAACATATATAGAGACATTACCCCTTTTCTACCCCATGTCAGTTTTCAACCTCCTGTTAAGTCCATTTTTAGCAAATCTGAGGTGTCAATTTATGTGTTAATAACTTTAAAATGCTTTTCCTTATCCTGGCATTGTGAGATTTTCTCGTCACATATTGTACTTCATGATAACAGAGTTACAATATTGTCCGTAAATTTTTTTTCATTTATAAAAAGAAATCTTGATTTTACTAAAAATGTGAAAAAATTTGTCTACATTTATAATAGATAGCATTACCTTCAAAAATAGTTATTACTCAACATTCCCCATATGTGTACTTCATGTTTGGATCAGTTATAAAATTACATTTAATTTATTCTTGACGTTACAAAACTTTGAAGTTTTGAAGCAAATTTTACAATTAAACCCAATTTTTAAAAACCAATTCTTTTAATATGTAACTTTCTGGATCTTAAATAATGTAAACCACCCATAAATCATCTTATCTTTGAAACTACACCCCTCAAGCTTTTTGAAAATGATTGTGCTAATAGATGCAAATTCACTGGAAAATTAAATGACATTCCAATATTTTAATTTTTTTTAGCAGAAATTAATTTTTTACCAAATTTTATACAACTCATCAAGGGTTTACAGCAAAACTTAACTCATCTATTACCGGGAATCTAGATTTTACAAAAACAGCCCATGTGCAATCAAAAACGTATGTATGGGCGTACAGCTGTTTTCAGGGTGGAAGGTGCACCATTTTGCATTAGGAGAGAGGGTTTAGCTCGAGTGGTAATTGCCTATGTCGCATGTGAAGACACCCAGAGGTAACCCAAGAGTGGGAATCAACAAAAAGTTACCCCATTCTGGAAACTGCACTCCTCAAGCAATATTTCAAGATGTGTAGTGAGCACTTTGACCCATCAGGCATTTCACGGAATTTGAAAACGCTTGTCAAAAATAGTAAAAATTTGTCCTGCAAAAAGTTGTTATTCCCCCACATTTTTTACTTTCACAAGGGGTAATAGTACTAAATACAACACACATTTAGTTCCCCATTTCCCCCCAAATATACCAACACCCCATGTGCCACTATATGTGCAACTATACAAGCTACAGTAATAGAAAACAAAATCCCAGGACACAAACTCTTTATTCGACATAAAAACCTTTAACTATTCAAATTACTAACATTATACACTACTGTTGAAAGAGAAATCTAAGATACCGCACACTAATCTGCCTGCTTCTACATATACTTATGCTCTATTTAGAATCATCCACAGTGATGCAATGTTTTACAAGTTAGTATTTACCTTGTTGCTGGAATGTGCCTTTTCTATAATCTTCTTCTGCCGATGGATACACAAAAACTCCCACTCTCACGGGATACGGTGTCTTGCGCTGAAAGCTCCTGCCCCGGCCGGTGGTCTTGAGCTGTAGAAAACTGAGTTGGGGGCTTGCGCTCACACGGAGCGGTCAGTGACGTCACTCCTGCAACTAAGGTTGGCACCTGCAACTATCCTTAGTTGCAAGAGTGACGTCACTATCCGCTCCGTGTGAGTGCAAGCCGCCAACTCCGTTCTGTACAGCTCCAGAAAGGGAGAGAGGGAGAAAACCAAATGCCATGCCAGTTCCTCAAAAAATTGTCTATTTGGTAACCAAAAAGCAACTTTTACGTCCACACAATGGAACCTTTCTCAAGCAGTGACAAAAAAAAATATTGCCAAGCACAAAGCTAAATACCCAATCAGGTGATTTTTTAATTAAAAATATTATTACGTTCATCACTAAAAATTTGCATGATTTGTAATGTGTCTATAAATAAATTATAGTTTAAATAATTAGGTACATAATAGACAAGTATCCATACAGTGAAAAGAATAATAACTTCACTAGCACTATCTTGCTTAATAATATGTGCTTCTTGCATCCGAGTGACAAATTAAAAAAATTTGTCAAAAACCAATTGTATCTTTAAAAAAGAAAAAGGGCTAAGAACTAACCAGCATTGATCAGAGATAGCGTGCCATTTTGTTAACTGTGCATGTCGGACCATAGCTTCCACCTTACAGAAAGAATGAGGATCGCACAAAGGCTGTGAGCGTCGATACACAGGGTGTTCACATGATAAAAGATCACATGTTCACACCTGAAATTGAACGCAAACTGAGCCACAACCGCATCATATCTAAGAGGTCACATGATCGCAACCATGGAAATGAGTATAATCACTCGCAAAATAGTAACATGGCTTCAAGAACATTATATACTCCACAGTTTATACAGCAAATTTTAAACTTGTGTTTATATAAAATTAGCATGTGCAAATTATCATTACATATTTGTCAAGAAGTAACATAAAATATACTATATACATACATATATGTATACATATGGCAATAACGCTACATTCTCAAAACCGGATTACCACACGGATGAGTAACGCCAATCACACCCAACCATGCAGAGAGGTCAACAAGTAAGTCAGGCATCTTGTTCAGGATGACAGACAACACTGTGCTCAAAACTAAATCCGTATTTAAACAATCAATAATAAAAAAAAAAAAAAAAAACTTTATTAGGTTCATCAATCAGTCCTGTACAATGTTAACTGCATCAGACCTTTTCACAACAGAAGGCCACATACGGTACCCACCTTGCTACAGTAAGAACCACAACAGGGGCCCCCAAACCCAAGTTAAGCAAAATAATAAAATATAAAATAAAATAAAGTTAAAAAAAATATATTTTGCGAATGAAGCATGACACCGAATGATTTAGGACAGAATGCAACAGCAGCAGGTACATGATAATGGTCAAGTATATGGCCTACACATAGGTCGGCCTAACTCAGCAGGGAAGACGGCGGCAGCAGCAGCTAAAGATAATGGTGTATTATAAGGCCTACATATAACTCAGCGTGACCAGGACAGACAGCAGCAGCAGCTAGATGGGAACGGTCGAGTATAAGGCCTACACATAGCTCAGCCTAACTCTTCAGGACAGATAGCAGCAGGTTCTAAGTTTGAAGCAGGAATGTGTTCCCAGGAATGGGCCCCACCAGACCTGGGCAACACCAAAAATAAACGAATACACCTCTGACAGCAGCAGGTTCTAAGTTTGCAGCAGAAATGTGTTCCCAGGAATGGACCCCCACCAGACCAGAGCAACACAAAAAATAAACTTCAACACCTCTGACAGCAGCAGGTTCTAAGTTACTGGGGGGCTCTACAGCGGTGGAGACAGTGGCTTCAGTGAGAGCAGCAGTTCTCCCCTGTGCCTGGGAGGGACACCCAATGGGCCATAAAGCTGATATATCTTCCCTGCCCATGTCTGCTGCTCCAGGCATCTATTGTCAGATGCACACTGTTGCTGACAGCATTATCTAGCGAAAGGAATACATTCTGCACAATGTGCTCGTGTAGGGCAGGGACGCCGGTCCTGGCAAAGAAATGGCGGCTGGGGACAAGCCATCTGGGTGCCATCTGGGCAATACTCCTTGCCAGGAGCCCATTGAGTGAACGCATGCGTCAGTCCCCGGGGGCATCCCCAGGCAACCGATGGCTTGTGGCGGACGGCAGTGGAGGTGATAAAGGAGGTTGCAGAGGAGGCAGAGGTCTGGCTGCTGGTACCAGTACCTCTAGGAGTGGGAATGCATTGTTAGAAGGGGGTGGGGTGACAGTGGCAGGAGCTGCTTTCCCCTTTGCACTGATGGTGGCGCTGCTATGACCCCCCTGCATCTGTTCCCACTCCCGCCAGTCGTTGACTCTAAGGTGCTAGGTAAGTGCAGTGGTACCCAACCAAGCAACAGACTTCCCTCTCCTCACCCTGTCATGGCAAAGCTGACAGATGCCATTTGTCACATCGTCTGCTGCCAGGGTGAAGTAAGTCCAAACAGGCGACTTACGCACTGACCTCCTGTCAAATGGGGTGGTGCTGGCTTGCACCTGTTTGGGCTCAGGTTGAGATTGCTGCTGCTGCCGTCTCCTGCTGCCATTACCTCCCTGGTGACCTGGCGCACCGTTTGCCTCGGATGCCTACCTTTCTCATCAGTGTTGTTGTCACCTGACAAGGGAGGTGGCACCCATTCAAAATTACTCTCCTCTTTATCGCCTGTAATGTCAGACCCAAGGTCGACCAGTGGTTGACTGAGGGGAACAGCAGACATGGAGCCCCTGACCTGGCTCTGCTGTCCCATTGCTGACGCCTGGGTCTGACTAGGAGCAGGGGTTTTGTGGCTGAAACCACCTGCACCAGTTGGAAGGGATGTCACTGGGGTACTGACGGACAGTACTCCCTCCTCCTCCTCTATCCCTTCCAAAATGTCCTGAGCATCTGGACCTTACTCTAGCTCACTCTCCTGATTACCACCCCCAATATGTCCCTCTGACTGTCTCTGTCAAACAGCATCAGGGTTGATTCTTGGGGGCTGGGGGCTGGTCCTGCAGGAGGTGGAATATTGCTGCTGCTCAGAGCCGCGGCAGAGGACTCCATGCCACTGGCTTGTGTCACGAAGGAAACCAAGCCTCAGCGTCTTGAGAAGAAATCGGGCGGCTGCCATGCCCAATAAATTCACGGATGAGGCGGACACCCCTGCTACTTGAACCCACCTTTCCGTGGGTAGAGGAGCAGCCCCGTGATGGCAGAGGTCCAGCACTGAAACCAACTCCACTACCACGGCTGCCTGCACGCCTATGTGCACTCATGATGATGTGGGTTTATATATACACCCGCAAAATAAATAAAAATGAAGAGGGAATTTGGCCAAACTATAAGAAACCAAAAGACAGTATTGTTTTATTTTTTTCCACACACAAAAGACTAACTAAAGTCTAAAACACTGAGACTAAAATCCTTTTTTTTTTTTTTTTTACTAACAAAAGATGAAAACACTAATAACTACTCAAACTGAACACTAAAAAACTAAGACTATATATTTTTTTCTTTTTATTTACACACTAAAGATGCTGAGACTAACTAAAGCCTAAAACACTGAGACTAAAATACTTTTTTTTTGTTTTATTTTCACTGGCAAAAGACGAAAATAATAAGCACATTCACTACACAAACTGGACACTAAAACAATAAGACTAAGAAACTTATTTTTTTTTTCACAGACGGACGCAACAGACCCTACACTATCCTATATCCCTATCTAACTTAAAGTACACCCTGCCCTGGAAACTATCAGCTAAACTATTCCCAAACTCCCACTAACTAACTATATTAACTATATTGACTATATATTTCAGCTAACTAACTCTATAATCTACACTACACTCTGCACTGGACCCTATCTGTTACACTATGCCCTAACACTAACAATATGAATTATATATTTCAGCTAACTATCTCTATAACCTACACTACACCCTGCACTGGACCCTATCAGCTACTCACCTACACTATTCCCTATAACTATCTAACACTAACTATCAAGACTATTTATACTCAATTTGAAATGATATCCGTTAAAGCATAGCACCAGAATCAAGCTTCTCTCTCTCACATCAAACTACACAAAATGGCTGCTGGGATAGGCAACTTTCCGATTGGTTGCTATGGATGTTGCTAAGCTGTGACAAAGCCTTCTCATTGGCCCTTCAAGCTAGAAGAAGGGAGGGATAATCACCTGATGTGTACTGTGTTAAAAAAAAAAATCTAATATTCGCCATTACCAATATGTTGCACTATATTCTAAATATTTGCGAACTCTCAAAGTGACGATATTCGCAAAAAAAATTTGCATTTCGAATTTTCGCACTCAACACTAGTTACAGCTCCACACGTCGGCGCTGCTGTGCACTTCGGCAGACACTGACAGGCTCAAGGACTGACCCACCTTCTGTTTTACATGTGTGTGCAGGGCTGGTACTGTCTTTTTGTCAAAGAAATGATGGCTTTGTACTCTCCACCTCGGATTCGCACAAGCCATCAGTTATCTTGCAAAGAGAGGGACAGAAGCATCAGCAACTTGGACAGGAGCACATTCAGCTTCTGAGCCGTTGGATGCGTGCACGCATACTGTTGTCTTTTGGCAATCGATTCGGTGATCGATTGCTGATGGAATAACTGACGAGGAGTAGGAGGAGGAGGATAAGCAGGTGAATCGGGACCAGCAGATGATGGGAAGGACAGACGTCACCCTTCACCTTAGGTGGTGGAGCCTTGACTGCCTGAAACCGGGTGCGTGCCACTGGGTGATGCAGCAGTTGCTGCGGCAGGCTAGACCACCACATCGGAGCCACGGTTCTCCCAGGCCACTTTATGGTGAAGCTGCATATGTTGACACAAGGCCATGGTGCCAACATTGGCACCCGGGCCATGCTTCACCTTTTGCCCACATATTCAAAATATGGTCATGTTCACCTCCTTCAGCGGCTCAACAAAAAACTGCTACACCGCCGAGTAAGTGATTTTACCCCCAACACTCTGCACTCCGGACACGTTTCACTCTCGACCTCCCACTGCTGCCACCCTGCTAACTCTCAGCCATGCTAGCGACTTTCTGGCTCAGTCGCTGGCTCACGGGCAAGCTGCCACCCTCTTCTCCCAATGATGAAGAAGCCCCTTTGTCACCCGGCTCCCAAGTGCGATCAGCTACATCATTATCATCGAGTACTGTACGCAAGTCAATGATTTTCTCCTCAACCGTCTCTGGGTCAGGAGCCTGACCGCTCGCAACATCAGCTCCCATGCCACTCTCCTCATCAGTACTTGCCTGCCTAGTGGAGGAAGCGGCGAATGTCTTCTCCAGATCTTGGCTGGGAAGTAGCTGCTGACTGTCCTCTAGTAGCTGTTCCTCGCTGAAAAGTGGAGCAGAGCCCACAGCATATGATACTTCTTTGGCTGAGGAAACAGAAAAGGACAGAGGCAGTTTGAGTACAGGTGAAGGGCCTACTCCCGGGCCATGCCAACTAAGCGTTGTGTCGGAGGAACCCACTGTTTCTTTGCTGGGGGTGTCTGATGTCACTTGGGACGAAGTGGATGACCGTGTCAACCATTCAAGAACTACTGCATTGCTGGTCAAGACACGGCCACTAGATGACACCGAGAGCTCAGGCCTCTCGCTGTGACCCCTGCTGCCCCACCCCCTTACTCTTCTGCAACCTCTGCCTGCGCCAGAAACATTTACGCCTCTGCTACTCCCCAGTGCAGGGCCTAGCACTTCTCTGTATGACATACTGAAGGAGCCCTATATCATTGTTTTATACAATGAAGGGAACTCATGGTGGCCTGGTTCCTTTCATTGTATAAAAGAGGTTTGTGGGTGTACTTTAAATAAAGTTTTTCTTACCTGTATTTAGGAAAAAGTGAAGGCAACGGTCCCTGTGATCGGGTGCCATCCAGCTCTCATGCTATTGGTGGTCCTGGCAACGGTCCTCACGTGCAGTAAGCTTTAAAAGAAGAGGGGAAACGGTTATTGGGCATTCACGGCGCAGAAATCATCTGATCCCGCCCACCCTCCCCTGGTTTTAGGGAAGGGCTTTTTCGTTGCGATGGTCTGTTATGGGGTAAGTCACTCTCGTTTGAGTTGACAATATGCTTTGGTTATATTGGTGTTAACTATGTAGTAAGTAACAGAACATCGCGGCCTCTTCATGCCACTGACCTCAACGTTATGTTATATGAATTAAAAATTGAATAAACTAGTATGTGCATTTTGGACTTTATTGTGGTGTGGTAATTTTTATGGAAACTAGGCCACCATGTTATATCAAATAATCCAATGTTAGATAACATTTTTTATTTTGCAACTAATACAAGACAAACAGGGCTTCTGAGTATATCACTGCACCGCAGTATGTCAATTAGGCCCAAATTATGTTCTACTTTTACACAACAGGGCTTTTCAACAGATATATGCAAAGCTGGATGGCGAATATATTTTTATTTTACCACTAATACACAGCAAACAGGGCTTCAGAATATATCACTGCACCGTAGAACGTCAATTAGGCCAAAATTTTGTTCTACTTTTACACAACAGGTTTTTCAACAGATATACGCAATGCTGGATGGCGAATATATTATTACTAGACATTAAGCCCGTTACAATAACGGGCGCTAGAACATTAGTGCATACACATTAGTAGGAACAGTCTATTTTAAATTACACTGACTGGTGCCTGAGACTACTGGCACTGACTGGTGGCTGTGGCTGAGACTGCTGGCACTGCGACTGGTGGCTGTGACTGCTGACACTGACTGGTGGGTGAGACTGGTGGCTGAGACTGCTGACACTGACTGGTGGGTGAGACTGGTGGCTGGCACTGACTGGTGGCTGGCACTGACTGGTGTCTGAGACTGCTGACACTGACTGGTGGGTGAGACTGGTGGCTGGCACTGACTGGTGGCTGAGACTGCTGACACTGACTGGTGGGTGAGACTGGTGGCTGGCACTGACTGGTGGCTGAGACTGCTGACGCTGACTGGTAGCTAACACGGCTGGCACTGTAACTGGTGGCTGTACGACTGGCACTGACTGCTGGTGCTGAGACTGCTAGTAGCGACAGGTAGGTCAGACTGCTGATAGGGGCTCCTCTCTATATGGGTTATAGTGCTGTGACTGATGACTGACAAACAGAAATGGCACTGTGACTGACTAAAAATAGCACACAAGTGTGGGCGCTGCAAGCGACGTCTATGGACAGTGTTGACAAATAGTGTTGAGCGAACAGTTCGAGAATAGTTCGGGTTTGTACCGAATTTTGGGGTGTCCGTGACACGGACCCGAACCCGGACATTTTCAAAAAAGTTCGGGTTCGGGTTCGGAGTTCGGCATGTTCTCTCGGCGCATTTTGAAAGTACTATATAGCAGAATAGTACAGGCTTAAAGCTGAAATCGCATTGCAATTACAACTTTGAGCTACCGATCACCATGGGAACGCCTCCTCCAGTAGAATGTACTGTCGGATGTTTGAATTACATTGAAATCGCAATGCGATTCTTATATATTTGCTTAATCGCATTGCGATTATAACTTCTCAAATCCGACAGTACATTCTAGCATTTTTCCCATGGTGATGTAGACGCTCCATTAGCACGGAATCCGGCTGAAGCAGAAATCGCAATGCGATTCTTAGAACTCAAATAAATCGCATCACACTACACGTTCTAATTGCATTCGATTTTAACTTTACTGTTTGGTTTTGTATCGCGATAATACAAAATTTGAATAATCGTGTGCGTGCTGTTCTAGCACGCAGTGCTATTCGTATCCCACTCTTAAGTTGTAATCGCATTCGATGTTAACTTATGCATTTTTTTTTTTTTTGCCAGTCATCAGCAGTAAGTTAAAATAGAATGCGATGCCTGTCAAAAAAAAAGCATAAGTTAAAATTGAATGCGATTAGAACTTAAGAGTGGGATACGAATAGCACTAGTGTTGTTGAGCGCACATTTCGAGAATAGTTCCGGTCCGTACAGAATTTTGGGGTGTTCGTGACACGACCCGATCCCGATCATTTTCATAAAAAGTCGGGTTCGGTTTTGTAGTTCGTCATTTTTTGTGGCGCATTTTGAAAGGCTGCAAAGCAGCCAATCAACATGCATCATACTACTTGCCCTAAGATGCCATCACAGCCATGCCTACTATTGGCAAGGCTGTGATTGGCCAAGTGCAGCATGTGACTCAGCCTCTTTATAAGCTTGTGCACACGTCGGGACGTGCTCACTCCCGATGTGAATAGAACAGGGATAGATGCAGCTGCTGTGAGGGCGAGATAGGCAGGGAATAATCGAGGCAAAAAACCTGAGAAGAAGTGAAAGATCTACACCAGTGAATCAAAACAACTCAGCTGAGCTGTTCACTGAAAGTTTATTTTTTTTTACACTGGCCAGATCGATTTTTACCGGCACATGTAACTGGGCTGACCGGCGGCGGCCATTTTGGGACCTGTGGTGCGTCAGCTCAAGCTGCCACAGAGTCCAAAGAAAAGCTCCAAAGAATTGAAAAATCTACTCCTGTGACACAGAACAACAGCGATTCAGCTGCTCAGTCAAAGTCAATTTTTATTCTGGCTGGGCAGACCATTTTCTGGCACATGTTACTGGGCTGATAGGCGGCGGCCATTTTGGGACTTGTGGTGCTACAGCAAAAGCTGCCACAGCGTCCATTAATCTCATGTAATAGTCGATTTTTTCATAGATATACTACATCAGAGGTTTGGCTGTGCTTCTGTCACCCCTACTAACTGCCAATATATTTAATATATCAGTGGTGAAACTGAAAGTAACCCACTTGGATAGCAAATCCCATGAATGTGCTGTTCCAGCTAGGCTAGCCAGTGTCACTACAGCCAGGTCCAATACTGTCAGCCAGAAATTAATTTTTTTTTTTTTGCCAGAAATATAAATTAAAAAATCTTTCCCTGTAACAAACATAATTCTGGTGTTAGACCAGAAGAAGCACTCCTTCAGTAAATAATACTGTAAAAAGGTTTAGGCAATAATTCTCCCAGTGTGGGCAATTTATGTACCAAAACGAGCATTTTAAAAATTCCGGTGTTCTGAAATACCAGCAGTCCTCTTGTAATTAATACCAGAAAAAGGCATTATAGTGTCCAGTGTTGTCATTTTGGTTCAAAAAGGCCAATTTAATCAATCTGGTGTTGGTGACACCCGAAATAGTAGGCCGCACGTTGTTACTCCTTTGAAAAGGAAATAGTTCTCCCACTGTGGGAATTCATTTAACATAAGTAGCATTTAAAAATTCTGGTGTCCAATTTGCAGCAGTCTTCTTGTAATTAATACCAGAAAAAGGCATTATAGTGTCCAGTGTTGTCATTTTGGTTCCAAAAAGGCCAATTTAATCAATCTGGTGTTGGTAACACCCGAAATAGTAGGCCGCACGTTGTTACTCCTTTGAAAAGGAAATAGTTCTCCCACTGTGGGAATTCATTTAACATAAGTAGCATTTAAAAAATTCTGGTATCCAATTTGCAGCAGTCCTCTTGTAATGAATACCAGAAAAAGGCATTATAGTGTCCAGTGTTGTCATTTTGGTTCAAAAAAGGCCAATTTAATCAATCTGGTGTTGGTGACACCCGAAATAGTAGGCCGCACGTTGTTACTCCTTTAAAAAGGAAATAGTTCTCCCACTGTGGGAATTCATTTAACATAAGTAGCATTTAAAAAATTCTGGTGTCCAATTTGCAGCAGTTTTCTTGTAATTAATACCGGAAAAAGGAATTACGGTATATCTTCCAGTGTGGGAATTTTGGGGCTAAAAAATAATATATTTTATTGTGGTGCGAGTTGAATCGCAACAATGAGAAAACATTCTATTAAGGGACGAGGACGCGGTCGTGGTGGGGTCCGTGGAGTCTCTGTTGCTGGCAGAGGATGTGAACCAACTCCCTCAAGTAGCCGGCAGAATTTACAGCTATATTTGGTGGGGCACAATGCCGTTATGAGGATGGTAAGGCCTGAGCAGGTACAGGCATTAGTCGATTGGGTGGCCGACAGTGCTTCCAGCACGTTCACCACATTGTCTTCCGCCCAGTCTTCTGTGGAAAGCGCACAGGTGGCACCTGAAAACCAAGCCCATCAGTCTGTCACATCACCCCCATGCATATCAGGGAAACTGGCTGAGCCTCAAGTTATGCAGCAGTCTCTTATTCTGTTTAAAGACTCTGCTCCCACGGTTTTCCAGGGGCGTCCACCTAGCCCTTCCCCAGCGGTGGAAGACATTCCATGCACTGACGCACAACCACTTATGTATCCAGATGATGAGGACATGGGAATACCACCACAGCAGAGTGACCGAGTCTCTGATGATGACGAAACACTGGTGCCCACTGCCGCGTCTTATTGCAGTGTGCAGACTGAACAGGAGGAGGTCAGGGAGGAAGACTGGGTGGAAGACGATGCAGAGGACGATGAGGTCTTAGACCCCACATGGACTGAAGGTCGTGCCGCTAACTTAAATAGTTCAGAGGAAGAGGCAGTGGTGAGACCGAGACAACAGCGAAGCCAAAGAGGGAGCAGGGGGCAAAAGCAGAACACCCGCCGTCCAGAGAGTTCGCCTGCTATTGGCCAGCGCCATCAGCGACCCAGCACCCCAAAGGCATCTTCAAGGAGTTCCCTGGCATGGCACTTCTTCAAACAATGTGCTGAGGACAAGACCAGAGTGGTTTGCACGCTGTGCCATCAGACCCTGAGGCGAGGCATTAACGTTCTTAACCTGAGCACCACCTGCATGATCAGGCATCTACATGCAAAGCATGAACTGCAGTGGAGTGCACACCTCAAAAACAAGGAACACGCTCAGGCTCCCTCTGCTACCTCTACCGCTGCTGCCTCGGCTTCCGCCTCGAGAGGAATGTTGCCACCTGCCGAGCAGCAAACAGAGGATGTGCCACCGACACCACCACCACCGCCACCGTCACCTAGCGTCTCCACTATTTCACACAGCAGCGTTCAGCTCTCCATCTCTCAAACCTTTGAGAGGAAGCGCAAATTCCCACCTAGTCACCCTCGAGCCCTTGGCCTGAATGCCAGCATTTCTAAACTACTGGCCTTTGAAATGCTGTCATTCCGGCTGGTGGACACAGACAGCTTCAAACAGCCGCCACTACTTCTCCAAGACAGCCGTGCCTTCCCTGCACATGCAAGTGTCTGATAAAATCAAGTGTGCACTGCGCAACGCCATTTGTGCCAAGGTCCACCTAACCACAGATACGTGGACCAGTAAGCACGGCCAAGGACGCTATATAACACTAACTGCACACTGGGTGAATGTAGTGGCGGCTGGGCCCCAGGCGGAGAGTTCCTTGGCGCACGTCCTTCCGCCACCTAGGATCGCAGGGCATCATTTTCTGCCTCCTGTAGCCTCCTCCTCCTACTCGGCTTCCTCCTCCACTGCTTCCACCAGCTCCTCCTGTCAGCCACACACCTTCACCACCAACTTCAGCACAGCCCGGGGTAAACGTCAGCAGGCCATTCTGAAACTCTTATGTTTGGGGGACAGGCCCCACACCGCGCAGGAGTTGTGGCGGGGTATTGAACAACAGACGGACGAGTGGTTGCTGCCGGTGGGCCTCAAGCCAGGCCTGGTGGTATGCGATAATGGGCGAAATCTCGTGGCAGCTCTGGGACTAGCCGGTTTGACGCACATCCCTTGCCTGGCGCATGTGCTGAATTTGGTGGTGCAGAGGTTCATTCACCACTACCCCAACATGTCAGAGCTGCTGCATAAAGTGCGGGCCGTCTGTGCACGCTCCGGCGTTCACATCCTGCCGCTGCTCGCCTGTCTGCGCTACAGCGGAACTTCGGCCTTCCCGCTCACCGCCTCATATGCGACGTGCCCACCTGGTGGAACTCCACCTTGCACATGCTGGAGAGACTGTGCGAGCAGCAGCAGGCTATAGTGGAGTTTCAGCTGCAGCACGCTCGCGTCAGTCGTACTGCGGAACGGCACCACTTCACCACCAATGATTGGGCCTCCATGCGAGACCTGTGTGCCCTGCTGCACTGCTTTGAGTACTCCACCAACATGGCCAGTGGAGATGACACTGTTATCAGCGTTACAATACCAATTCTATGTCTCCAAGAGAAAACGCTTAGGGCAATGATGGAAGACGAGGTGGCCCAGGTGGAGGAGGAGGAGGAGGAGGAGGAGGAGGAGGGCTCGTTTCTAAGACTTTCAGGCCAGTCTGTTAGAAGTAGCTCAGAGGGAGGTTTTTTGAAGCAGCAGAGGGCAGGTTCACAAGTCGCCAGCCAAGGCACTCTAATGGAGGACGAGGAGGATGAGGAGGAGGTGGAGGAGGACGAGGATGAAGCAGGTTCACAGCAGGGTGGCAGCCCACACAGCTCAGGCCCATCACTAGTGCGTGGCTGGGGGGATATGGTGGACGATGACGATACGCCTCCCACAGAGGACAGCTTGTCCTTACCTCTGGGGAGCCTGGCACACATGAGCGATTACATGCTGCAGTGCCTGCGCAACGACAGCAGAGTTGCCCACATTTTAACGTGTGCTGACTACTGGGTGGCCACCCTGCTGGATCCCCGGTACAAAGACAATGTGCCCACTTTACTTCCTGCACTGGAGCGTGATAGGAAGATGCGCGAGTACAAGCGCACGCTGGTAGACGCGCTCCTGAGAGCATTCCCAACTGTCACAGGGGAACAGGTGGAAGGCCAAGGCCAAGGCAGAGGAGGAGCTAGAGGTCGCCCACGCAGCAGTGTCACGGCCAGCTCCTCTGAGGGCAGGGTTAGCATGGCAGAAATGTGGACAAGTTTTGTCTCCACGCCACAGCTAACTGCCCCACCACCTGATACGGAACATGTTAGCAGGAGGCAGTATTTCACTAACATGGTTGAACAGTATGTCTGCACACCCCTCCATGTACTGACGGACGGTTCGGCCCCATTCAACTTCTGGGTTTCAAAATTGTCCACGTGGCCAGAGTTAGCATGTTATGCCTTGGAGGTGCTTTCCTGCCCGGCGGCCAGCGCTTTATCAGAACGCGTATTCAGCACGGCGGGGGCGCCATTACTGACAAGCGCAGCCGCCTGTCCACAGCCAATGTGGACAAGCTGACGTTCATAAAGATGAACCAGGCATGGATCCCACAGGACCTGTCCCTCCCTTGTGCAGAGTAGTCCTTAATAACTGCCTAAAACATGTCTTGTTGTACTACGGGCCACTTCTTTATTTAATACAAATTTTATGTAACCCACAGTTGAATGAAACTCTCCTCTGTCTGGGCGCCGGGCCTAACTAGATGAAAGTGGCCTGTTAAACTATCGGGTGACATAAAGCCATAACCTCTGCCATGCTACCTCTGTCCTCTGTCTGGGTGCTGAGGCCTAAGTCAAATAAAGCGGTCTTCTGCTGTGCTGGGGATATGAAGCTAATCTCTGACCTCTCTCCTCTGTCTGGGTCCAAAGGCCTAAGTCACTGAAAGAGGCCTTCTCCTGTGGTGTGTGATATGATGCCTGAATTTGTGCTGTGGGACCTCTCTCCTCTTCCTGGGTGCAGGGGTTAAAGTATCTAAAAGTGTCCTTCTCTTGCGGTGGTTGATATGATGCCTGAATATGTGCTGTGGGGCCTCTCTCCTCTGTCTGGGTGAAGGGGTCAAAGTAACTAAATGGTGGCCTACTCTTGTGGTGGTTGATATGATGCCAGATTCTCTGCTGTGGGACCCTCTCCTCTTCCTGGGTGCAGGGGTCAAAGTATCTAAAAGTGTCCTTCTCTTGTGGTGGTTGATATGATGCCTGAATATGTGCTGTGGGGCCTCTCTCCTCTGTCTGGGTGAAGGGGTCAAAGTAACTTTATGGTGGCTTCTCCTGTGGTGGTTGATATTATGCCTGATTCTCTGCTGTGGGACCTCTCTCCTTTGTCTGGGTGCTGGGGTCGAAATAATAGTAAGTGACCTTCTCCATTGGTGGGTGACTTGAAGCCTGATTCTGTGCTATGGGACCTCACTCCAATTAATATTGTTTAATTTTTATTTATTTTATGTTAACTCATCATTTCCCTATCTACATTTGTTTGCAGGGGATTTACCTACATTTTGCTGCCTTTTGCAGCCCTCTAGCCCTTTCCGGGTGTGTTTTACTGCCTTACCAGAAACCTTACCAGATCTAGCACATAAACCAGTTGAACTTGAAACCCTTGAAAGATTACAGTAATACAAAATAGTAATACAAAATAGAATTATTTTTTAACATAAATATATAAATAACCAAAAAAATTAGAGTAATTTTTTAATTTTTCTCTGCTCCTCCAGCAGATCATCGATGTCCTTAAGATGAGCCTCCACCATAGCTCGCATTTGGTGGGAGAACTGGATCTTGAGCTGCCTCATCTTCCTGGTTTGCTGCTCCCTGAACTGCTGCATTGGCAGCTGGTGCTTCCTTCGCATTGTTTTTATTTTTTTTAACATGATGTTGTCAGCTGTAAAATAAATTAAATAAAATTTGGAAATGTACATTAAAATACAATCATTAATTGTTATATAAAGCAGATGATATTTTTTTCTTGAAATCTGTTATATATTGGTTTAGGTAGGATTAATAATAGTTCCTTTTAGTTTTGGGTTATTGACTTAGTAGTTACGTTAATGGTTTTGATGTTGATCAATTACTTTTTAGAGTTTATTTTTTATATTACTGTTATGTGTTGTACTTTATTTGTTGCCTGTTTTATTATATTTTCTTCATTTAAAAAAATAATATAGTTTGTTAAAATATATTCTTACAAAAATTTATATATTGCATGCTTGTTATATCGTACTTCCAAAAATTTATGTGTCAGTTAGATACGTTATGGAAATCAGTACTCCCACCCGTAACATTAGCTTTCTGGGACACTGAATAAATAAAAATATCCACATCATCCATTTACCTTCTTGTCGGGGGGTAGTGACCATCTTCTCTTCTGCCTCCTCAGAGTCATCACCCTCCTCCACTGCAGCAGGTGGGCTATGGGCCCGATAGCCTGATGGCCCTGCCTCTTCCTGCTCCTCCTCGTCCGAGTGGTCTGTCTCCTCCTCCACCTCCACCGCCTTCTTCTTTTTAGAGAGCTTGTCTCTCACTTTGGGAAGCGGAGCATCTGTAATGATGATGACCAAATTTTTTAAAAATGCCAAGATAAACAAGTAACGCCAAATTACAGTTAAAGGTACACAAATTAATCTATGGTAGTGTCTGGATGGCATATAATTAACTACACCTATCTTTCTTCTCCTTTTGGCTTAGATCAAGTGTAGTATCATCAGTGTCTGCCTTGACCTGCCGGCCCAGGAACCTGTGGGTACCCCCTGCACTCTGCCTTTGAGCATCGTTGATTAAGTTCAGCTTCAACTCACTGCTGCTATTGGGTGTTGTGCCACTCCCCATGGAACAACAGTGATTCGAGTCTATGACTTCATTTGGGCATGTGGCCTAATTGTCCTGATCGATGCTTGTTGTCTACACTCGTCCAGACGTGCGAGGAGTTTGGACAAGCTTCAGGGGCCAAAGTCAACTGTTTAAAGTCAAAAAACATATGTGGCCCAGAAAGAGGTCTCATATTGCCACCTTTAGCACCCTTTCCCATCAGTTCAACACCACTGTACTAAGTGATTTATTGTAAAGGGTTAAAATACTTATTTCTCTCACCAACATATTGTTATCTATCTGCTCAGTTATGCAAATAAGTATTGTACCTGGAAAAGATTTATCTCTGATCTTAGTGATCAGATCCATCCTGTGGCGCTTCAGATCTGACCACTTTTTTAGAATCGCATCCTTCCGATGAGTGCACCCATGCTTCTGCCACAGCTAGAAAGCAATTCTCCGCACTATGGCCTGCTTTTCGCCCCTTGACCTTCTGCGGCCGTACCCCTTCTCCAACATTTCCTGCTAGATAACAATTAAATCATGTAATCCCACAGTTCTAAAATACAATTATTAGTTATCATAGTCATAAGAACCATCAAAAATAACATTTAATATCAAAACAGTCAAAGAGTAGAACATCGCCATCCCTTTAAAAGTGACTTGAACATTGCCGAGCCTTTAAAAGTGACTTGAACACTGCAGCCCCTTTAAAAGTGACTTGAACATCTCCATCCCTTTAAAACTGACTTGAACATCGCCATCCCTTTAAAAGTGACTTGAACATTGCCGCCCCTTTAAAAGTGACTTGAACACTGCAGCCCCTTTAAAAGTGACTTGAACATTGCCATCCGTTTAAAAGTGACTTGAACATTGCGATCCCTTTAAAAGTGACTTGAATATTGCCGCCCCTTTAAAAGTGACTTGAACATCGCCATCCCTTTAAAAGTGACTTGAACATTGCGATCCCTTTAAAAGTGACTTGAATATTGCCGCCCCTTTAAAAGTGACTTGAACATCGCCATTACTTTAAAAGTGACTTGAACATCGTCATCCCTTTAAAAGTGACTTGAACATTGCCACCCCTTTAACAGTGTCTTTCACTAATCACTCATGTAGTTGTGTAGTCTGCTAAAGCCTGTGATGAGTTTATGTCACCAAGCAGTAGGACATGTGACAGTGTAAGGCAGTTATGAGATCAGTGAAGGCCTGCAGGCTTCTTGGCTAATAAAAATCATTAATAAGTTTAAATCACATTACTGCATTACACACTAACTAAGTTCAATTACTTACAGTTATTAAGAAATCCAGCTCTTCTTTAGAGAAATTACTTTTCGCCATAATCGCTGGGACAGTCACCAATCTCCACTCGTCTCTCTCGATCCGATCCGAGGTAACGCACACACGTACAGACGCACGCGTACACGATTCTTGAATAGTTGTATTATCGCGATAATAAAACTAACAGTGTAAAGTTGACTGTATTGCTCTAAGTTATATTCGCGCATCGAATGTAACTTCTATTACAGCACACCAATACTAAAACTGACTAAGAGACAGCTTTAAGTTCTATTCGAACGCGATTGCAACTTTGGAACTTAAAGTGGTATACGATTTTAAAAGTTGAGTACTAAAAGTTGAAATCGCAATGCGATTCTTATGTATTTGCTTAATCGCATTGCGATTACAACTTTGAGCTACCGATCACCATGGGAACGCCTCCTCCAGTAGAATGTACTGTTGGATGTGAGAATTAAGTTGAAATCGCAATGCGATTCTTATATATCTGCTTAATCGCATTGTCGTTTCAACTTAGCATTGCTAAATAATTCCATCCATATTGGCTAACTTACTGACTCAGTAAGTTAACGATATGGATGGAATTATTTAGCAATGCTAAGTTGAAATCGCAATGCGATTAAGCAAATTTATAAGAATCGCATTGCGATTTCAACTTAATTCTCAGATCCGACAGTACATTCTACTGGAGGAGGCGTTCCTATTGTGATCGTTAGCTCAAAGTTGTAATCGCAATGCGTTTATTGCGGTATATTATCCCTCTGGGTGTCTTTTACAGCCTTTTTAGTGCCCAAAAGTTCGGGTCCCCATTGACTTCTATGGGGTTCGGGTTCGGGATGAAGTTCGGGTTGAGTTCGGATCACGAACCCGGACATTTTCCGGAAGTTCGGCCGAACCTCTCGAACCCGAACATCCAGGTGTTCGCTCATCTCTATTGACAAACTGAATAGTGTGTGGCGGTATAGGCAGCTTCTTAAGCGCCGTATCCTACTTACCAGCGTGCTTGTGTGGAGCGCTGTGTCCATGCATGCCCAGTGTAAAATGATGTACGCAGGGACGCAGTGCACTAAATGGCATGTAGGTAGTGCAGGCGCACTTTAGTACTGCGCATGCGCGCATCTCCTTTACGAACGCTCATTAGGTCTGTACGGCGAAGGCGGCGCATGCGCACTGGCTGTTTGTGCGCTATGCTGCTGGTGAGCCGAGAGCGGATGGCGGCGGGGGTGCTGTGGCCTGCCTACAGGGTTTTGGAGGTATTTATGGGCAGTCAGGTTTCTGACACCCTGCAGGGAAACTTGTGTTTAGCAATGTGTCCATGTGGAACGCTGTGTCCTGATTGAACGCCCCGCCGTGCATGCCAAGTGCAAAACTGGGTACACACGGACACAGTGCACTTACACAGGGATTTTATTATGTAGGATTCTCTCTATGATCGTCATTGTATCATCTGCACCTCTGCCTCTATCTCTAACCTCTTCACTTCTGTTTCTCCTATCGCTGCTTACTGTCTACCTACTGTATCTTTGCTCCTTAGCTAGTTAATTCAATGTCTGTGTCCTCTCTGCCCCTCCTGTCTCTACTCCTTAGCTATAAATTTCTTTGTGTTCTCTGCCTCTACTATCTCTGTCCTTTTCCCATCTGCCTCTGCTATCTATCCTCTTGCCCCTGTCCTCTTCATCTCTGCCTCTGCCGTCTCTGTCCTATTCACCTCTGCCGTCTCTGTACTCTTCACCTCTGTCATCTCTGTCCTCTTCACCTCTGCCGTCTCTGTCCTCTTCACCCCTGCCGTCTCTGTCCTCTTCTTCACCTCTGCAGTCTCTGTCCTCCTCTTCACCTCTGCCGTCTCTGTCCTCTTCTTCACCTCTGCCGTCTCTGTCCTCCTCTTCACCTCTGCCGTCTCTGTCCTCTTCTTCACCTCTGCCATCTCTGTCCTCTTCTTCCCCTCTGCCGTCTCTGTCCTCTTCACCTCTGCCATCTCTGTCCTCTTCTTCACCTCTGCCGTCTCTGTCCTCTTCACCTCTGCCGTCTCTGTCCTCTTCTTCACCTCTGCCGTCTCTGTCCTCTTCTTCACCTCTGCCGTCTCTGTCAGCTTCTTTACCTCTGCCGTCTCTGTCCTCTTCTTCACCTCTGCCGTCTCTGTCCTCTTCTTCACCTCTGCCAGGTCTGTCCTCTTCTTCACCTCTGCCGTGTCTGTCCTCTTCTTCACCTCTGCCGTCTCTGTCCTCTTCTTCGACTCTGCCGTCTCTCTCTTTCTTCATCACCTCTGCCGTCTCTGTCCTCTTCTTCACCTCTGCCGTCTCTGTCCTCTTCTTCACCTCTGCCGTCTCTGTCCTCTTCTTCACCTCTGCCGTCTCTGTCCTCTTCTTCACCTCTGTGTCTCTCTCTGTCTTCTTCACCTCTGCCGTCTCTGTCCTCTTCTTCACCTCTGCCGTCTCTGTCCTCTTCTTCACCTCTGCCGTCTCTGTCCTCTTCTTCACCTCTGCCGTCTCTGTCCTCTTCTTCACCTCTGCTGTCTCTGTCCTCTTCTTCACCTCTGCCGTCTCTCTCTGTCTTCTTCACCTCTGCCGTCTCTGTCCACTTCTTCACCTCTGCCGTCTCTGTCCTCTTCTTCACCTCTGCTGTCTCTGTCCTCTTCTTCACCTCTGCCGCCTCTGTCCTCTTCTTCACCTCTGCCGTCTCTGTCCTCTTCTTCACCTCTGCCGTCTCTGTCCTCTTCTTCACCTCTGTGTCTCTCTCTGTCTTCTTCACCTCTGCCGTCTCTGTCCACTTCTTCACCTCTGCTGTCTCTGTCCACTTCTTCACCTCTGCTGTCTCTGTCCTCTTCTTCACCTCTGCCATCTCTGTCCTCTTCTTCACCTCTGCCGTCTCTGTCCTCTTCTTCACCTCTGCCGTCTCTGTCCTCTTCTTCACCTCTGCCGTCTCTGTCCTCTTCTTCACCTCTGCCGTCTCTGTCCTCTTCTTCACCTCTGTGTCTCTCTCTGTCTTCTTCACCTCTGCCGTCTCTGTCCTCCTATTCACCTCTGCCGTCTCTGTCCTCTTCTTCACCTCTGCCGTCTCTGTCCTCTTCTTCACCTCTGCCGTCTCTGTCCTCTTCTTCACCTCTGCTGTCTCTGTCCTCTTCTTCACCTCTGCGTCTCTCTCTGTCTTCTTCACCTCTGCCGTCTCTGTCCTCTTCTTCACCTTTGCCGTCTCTGTCCTCTTCTTCACCTCTGCTGTCTCTGTCCTCTACTTCACCTCTGTGTCTCTCTCTGTCTTCTTCACCTCTGCCGTCTCTGTCCTCTTCTTCACCTCTGCCGTCTCTGTCCTCTTCTTCACCTCTGCCGTCTCTGTCCTCTTCTTCACCTCTGCCGTCTCTGTCCTCTTCTTCACCTCTGCCGTCTCTGTCCTCTTCTTCACCTCTGCCGTCTCTCTCTATCTTCTTCACCTCTGCCGTCTCTGTCCTCTTCTTCACCTCTGCCGTCTCTGTCCTCTTCTTCACCTCTGCCGTCTCTGTCCTCTTCTTCACCTCTGCCGTCTCTGTCCTCTTCTTCACCTCTGCCGTCTCTCTCTGTCTTCTTCACCTCTGCCGTCTCTGTCCTCTTCTTCACCTCTGCCGTCTCTGTCCTCTTCTTCACCTCTGCCGTCTCTGTCCTCTTCTTCACCTCTGCCGTCTCTGTCCTCTTCTTCACCTCTGCGTCTCTCTCTGTCTTCTTCACCTCTGCCGTCTCTGTCCTCTTCTTCACCTCTGCCGTCTCTGTCCTCTTCTTCACCTCTGCCGTCTCTGTCCTCTTCTTCACCTCTGCCGTCTCTGTCCTCTTCTTCACCTCTGCCGTCTCTCTCTGTCTTCTTCACCTCTGCCGTCTCTGTCCTCTTCTTCACCTCTGCCGTCTCTGTCCTCTTCTTCACCTCTGCCGTCTCTGTCCTCTTCTTCACCTCTGCCGTCTCTGTCCTCTTCTTCACCTCTGCCGTCTCTCTCTGTCTTCTTCACCTCTGCCGTCTCTGTCCTCTTCTTCACCTCTGCCGTCTCTGTCCTCTTCTTCACCTCTGCCGTCTCTGTCCTCTTCTTCACCTCTGCGTCTCTCTCTGTCTTCTTCACCTCTGCCGTCTCTGTCCTCTTCTTCACCTCTGCCGTCTCTGTCCTCTTCTTCACCTCTGCCGTCTCTGTCCTCTTCTTCACCTCTGCCGTCTCTGTCCTCTTCTTCACCTCTGCGTCTCTCTCTGTCTTCTTCACCTCTGCCGTCTCTGTCCTCTTCTTCACCTCTGCCGTCTCTGTCCTCTTCTTCACCTCTGATGTCTCTGTCCTCTTCTTCACCTCTGCCGTCTCTGTCCTCTTCTTCACCTCTGATGTCTCTGTCCTCTTCTTCACCTCTGCCGTCTCTCTCTGTCTTCTTCACCTCTGCCGTCTCTCTCTGCCGTCTCTCTCTGTCTTCTTCACCTCTGCCGTCTCTCTCTGTCTTCTTCACCTCTGCCGTCTCTCTCTGTCTTCTTCACCTCTGCCGTCTCTGTCTGTCTTCTTCACCTCTGCCGTCTCTGTCTGTCTTCTTCACCTCTGCCGTCTCTCTCTGTCTTCTTCACCTCTGCCGTCTCTCTCTGTCTTCTTCACCTCTGCCGTCTCTGTCTGTCTTCTTCACCTCTGCCGTCTCTGTCTGTCTTCTTCACCTCTGCTGTCTCTGTCTGTCTTCTTCACCTCTGCCGTCTCTCTCTGTCTTCTTCACCTCTGCCGTCTCTGTCTGTCTTCTTCACCTCTGCCGTTTCTGTCTGTCTTCTTCACCTCTGCCGTCTCTGTCTGTCTTCTTCACCTCTGCCATCTCTGTCTGTCTTCTTCACCTCTGCCGTCTATGTTGTCTTCTTCACCTCTGCCGTCTATGTCGTCTTCTTCTCCTCTGCCGTCTCTGTTTCTCTTCTCTCTCTCCTCTTTGTCCTGTGTCTCCATCTTCTCATTCATTTCCACCCTTGCTCTGTCCTCTCACCCCCTCCTTATTGGGCCCGTATCTTTCTGCCCCCATGCCCACGTTTTTTTGCACCAAATCTTTACTACTGCGCATGCGCGTGTCTCCTCCATGCCCCTCACCAGGACTTCAATTCCCAGAAATCCGTGAAGTGAGTACGGTGCATGCGCAGTGTCTGGACGGTGGAGAAACTGTCTGAAAATCAGAGGGCGGCGGGGGAACTGTGCAAGCAGCGGAGGACGGGGGGGAGCTATGGCCAGCAGCCAACGATGGCGGGTGAGCCATGGCCACCCTATAGGTTTAAATGCAGTAAAACCTGTGAGATGCGCTGTGTCCGTGTGCAGCGCAGCGCTGTGTCCTGATTGGATGCAGCGCCACGCATGCCCAGTATAAAAAACTGGTGACACACACACGGACACAGCGCGCTCACACAGGGATTTTATTATTATAGATTAAGCCACTAATACATGGCATACAGGGCTTTCGAATATATCGCTGGACCACAAAGTGGCAAAGATTTTTTTTCACTAATACACGGAAAAAGAGCTTTAAAACAGATAACTGCACCGCTGATCGGCAAATTTTATTTTATTTTTTTCCTCTAATACATGGAAAAAAGGGCTTTAAAACAGATAACTGCACCACAGAGCGGCAAATATATTTTTCCTTTTTCCACTAATTCACATCAAAAAGGGCTTTAAAACAACTAACTGCACCGCTAAGCAGCAAATATATTTTACATTTGCCACTAATACACAATTACACCTTATTCACACGTCCGTAGTGTTTATGGATCCGCAAATTGCGGATCCATAAACACACCCGGCCAGCAGCCCCATAGAAATGTCTATTCTTGTCCGCAATTGCGGGCAAGAATAGGACATGCTCTACTTTTTTGCGGAGCTGCGGCCGTAAGATCGGCGGCACGCTCCGCAAAAACTGATGCGGAGAGCACACAGTGTGTGCTCTCCGCATCGTTCCCTGCCCCATTCACAGTCAATGGGTTCGCATGTATTCCGCAGAATTGTGGAATACATGCGGACGACATTGTGGACGTGTGAATAGGGCCTAAAGGTCTTAAAAAATGGTCTGCAATTTTCGCCCTTCACCACACAATTTTTCCCAATAATACAAGCCAAAAATGCTTTAGAACATACAACTGCACCACACAAGGGCAAATAAAACATAGAAATATTTCCTTGTAATAAACCCTGTTAATGCCTGTGTAAACAGCACTTGCACCCTAATAAGACAAGTTTGCTGGCATTACAACGCTGTTTAATGGTAATTTGAATCCCCAGTCAGTGCAGCAAGGTGTAATCGGATTGTTTCTATTATCCAGGCTGTCACCTCCTCGACTGAACCCTGTTCAACACAAATGCTGGTGGAATGATTTCTCCCAGTCCCTATCCTTTCCCTACGCCTTGAGTAATATTTCCCTGCACTTGTAAATCGTTTTTATTTCACCACAATCAAGTCTTTCCTATCACTGTTCCTAGCGCCTACAGACAAGTCTCTCCCTGCACTAAACACTCTGGTGAATCTAAGATGGCCGCCATATTTATAGTGCTGTGACATCATAGGGCTGGCTGGCTGCTGATTGGCTGCATGCATGTCAGTATGAGTGATCCCGCCTTCCCAGAGTTCTTTGCCCCATGTCCTCACACATGTAGCAGCTATTTTAGGAAAAAATGCGATTCGTTACCACGAAGCGCAAGGAAATTCGTTTTCGGAGCTTCAATTCGCTCTTCTCAAATACCAATGGATTTATTGAAGAGTAAATGTATTTTTATGTTTACTCTAGGGCAGGCTAATAAAAGTCTACTTTCCCCCATAAATATGTACAGTATACCAACAGAGCCATTCTGGAGATCCCCTGCTGTTCTTTACTATGCTTCAGCCCTAAAGCCAAAGCTGCTTAAAGGAGCACTACTGTGATGAGTTAATATTGCATAAGGTAACAGTGGCTCACCGCCGGCACTCCCAAAGGACAAGGTGCTCACTCCACAGATCCACCCGCATTCAAAGCTTATACCTATTTACACCTACACATGTAATGTGTAGCTCTTTTGTAGTATTTGAAATCCAGCATTAGTAGCCTCCAGTGCAAGAAGTCATCCTCTTATTCGCGGACTACTCTAATGCTGCATCCATTTTGTGGAACTTGTTGCTTTGGACCATTAGATTTGCTCCTAATTTTACTCATTTAAGGCTGTCTTGAAAACTCATGTCTTCTAGTAGGCCTATGTCACATAGCCATAGTCCATGACCAATATAGAACCTCACAAGTCTTAAATATCTCCACTACATCCTGTGTTTTGGCTCAATTACTAGCTGGTGATAGGTTAGCAAAGATTTATTTATAATCCCCATGCCAACAAAAGGGGCTGGGCACTTAGACTAAATTAGTACCATGTAACTATTGTGTCACTTCTAAGATTTCTTTTAGATTTTTAAGATCTAATGGGCAAGGGCCTCTCTGTTTTAGCTTAATTGTTTGTTCATTTGTTTTGATTACTTATTTTGATTGCGTGTTATCTTCCCATTGCAGAATATGTAAGTGCTATATACTGTAACTAAATATTATTATTCTGATTATTTCCTAGGGTAACTCATAACAGTGCAAAATATGTAAACGGCTGGAAGGCAATGCTTTCTTTATATCACCATATTCTGACCCTAATATCTTTTTTATAGTTATGTCTACTGAGTTTTTTAAGTGCATATTTTTTTAAGGACGATCTGTAGTTTTTATTGATACCATTTGGATTGTGTGTATATTTTTTATCACAATTTATCACGTTTTGGGTGGTAACATGAAAAAATGGTGAATCGGCCATTTTGATTTTTTTTTTTCCCGTTACGCCATTCTCTGTATTGGAATTATAGTTTTGTATCTTAATAGTACGGGCATTTTCAGATGAGGTGATGTGCATGATGTTAAAGGCAGGTGTAATATATTGCCATGCACATCACTGTCAAGTACACTGACATTCATAGTTAATTCGTTCTTTTAGCGAAACAGTTGATATACACTATGGCCAACATACAGTTGCCTGGGCCCTCAAAAGAAATAGGCAGTGAAAAAAATGATGCTGTAGCCGGCACAAGTAGCAGCAGAAGAAAATGGTGTGGTAACAGAAACTGCCACTGTCATCCAGCGGTTGTGTTTTGACCAACAATCTAGCTGTCATGGAATGGTTGATTCGCTTTTCACAATCATCTCAAGTGACAACAGATATATACAGCCAGGAATCGGTGGGTTTCTCTGACACCACAATTAGTTGGCATGGCCCAGGAACTGCCTCTATGCCCTCACCTGTCCTGAACTTGCCTCCTGGTTTTTCAGCTCCTTCTGCTAACCAAGTAATGATAGCCGCCGGCTCTGCTCTGCTTTTCAGCGAGAATGAGCTTTATGTGGACAGTAAGCACTGATGACAGTCCGGTGGAAGCACATGTTGCGAGAGGTCAGGGACATGCACAAGAGACAGGTGAGGGTGATACAAGTGACAACCAGACATTTATAGATGATGATGTACATTTGTAGATTATGATGTAGCCGATCGCACGTGGGAGCCAGGTGAATAGTGGGCATTATCATCATCAAGGGCGAGAGTGCTAGCATGCCCGTATGACAGCAGGATGGCTGTGTGTCAATGATCCAGCAGAGTGGCAACATGCTTGTAAGTCAGGATTTAATTCTTATCCTTTAATATAATTGCAGTTGCCTGCCACTGTGTGTCAGGCCCAAAGACTATATTGTGCCCACTGCCCGCCACTCATATAGGGTGACACAGTACATTGCAGATAAAAAAGTCATTTCATTTTTACCCTTTAATATAAGTGCAGTTGCCTGCGAATGAGTATCAGGCCCACAGACTGTACTGTGCCCACTGCCCACCACTCATATAGGGTGGCACAGTACATTGCAAAAAAAAAAGTAATTTCATTTTTACCATTTAAAATAATTGTAGTTGCATGCCAATGAGTGTCAGGCCCACAGACCGTACTGTGCCCACTGCCCACCACTCATATAGGGTGGCTCAGTACCTTTCAGATAAAAAAGTAATTGAATTGTTTCCCTTTAATATAATTGCAGTTTCCTGCCAGTGTGTGTCAGGCCCACTGACTGTACTGTGACCACTGCCCATCACTCATATAGGGTGGCACAGTACCTTGTAAATAAAAAATTTATTTAATTTTTACCCTTTAATATAATTGCAGTTGCCTGCCAGTGTGTGTCAGGCCCACTGACTGTACTGTGCCCACTGCCACCACTCATATAGGGTGGCACAGTACCATGCAGATAAAAAAAGTCATTTAATTCTTATCCTTAATATAATTGAAGTTGCTTGCTAGTGAGTATCAGGCCCACAGACTGTATTGTGCCCACTGCCGGCCACTCATATAGGGTGGCACAGTACCTTGCAGACAAAAAAGTCATTTCATTTTTACCATTTATTATAATTGCAGTTGCTTGCCAGTGAGTGTCAGGCCCACAGACTGTACTGTGCCCACTGTCCACCACTCATATAGGGTGGCACAGTAACTTGCAGATAAAAAAAGTCATTTCATATTTACCCTTTAAAATAATTGCAGTTGCATGCCAGTTAGTGTCAGGCCCACAGACTGTACTGTGCCCACTGCCCACCACTCATATAGGGTGGCACAGTACCATGCAGATAAAAAGAGTCATTTAATTCTTATCCTTTAATATAATTGCAGTTGCCTGCCACTGTGTGTCAGGCCCAAAGACTGTATTGTGCCCACTGCCCGCCACTCATATAGGGTGACACAGTACATTGCAGATAAAAAAAGTAATTTTATTTTTACCCTTTAATATAAGTTCAGTTGCCTGCGAATGAGTATCAGGCCCACAGACTGTACTGTGCCCACTGCCCACCACTCATATAGGGTGGCACAGTACATTGCAAAAAAAAAAAGTAATTTCATTTTTATCACAATTTATCACGTTTTGGGTGGTAACATGAAAAAATGGTGAATCGGCCATTTTGATTTTTTTTTTCCCGTTACGCCATTCTCTGTATTGGAATTATAGTTTTGTATCTTAATAGTACGGGCATTTTCAGATGAGGTGATGTGCATGATGTTTATATTTTTTTAATATTTTATACTTTTTTTTTACGTTTTTGTGCCACTCTAGGAGTCTACAATGTCCACTTTGTTTTTTATAGAATATTTCTTTACTCCCATAGGAAGTATAGTATTACCCTAGACCTGCTGACCAACATAGGAACTACACCTCTAATATGCTCTGTTCAGAGAGACCCTGCCTATTATAATTAATGACCAGCATCCCTGATCACTGCACAGGGATGCCGGTCTTAACCCGGAAGCATGCACTTCTGGGTTTTTCACCCTTTAGATGCTGTAATCATGGTATCTAATGGCTATAATGACTGTGACATTAGACAGTGGACTCTGTTGTTTTAAACCCACCAGCTAGAGTACCTGCGGTCACCATGTTTAAAGACTGCTCTAGAGGTGTACATGTATGGCACTGGTAGCAAAAGGGTTAAAGGCAGGTGTAATATATCACTGTGTGCATCACTGTCATGTGCACCAATATGCATTGTTAATCTGTTCTGTTAGTGATACAGTTACTATGCCTCAGTATTAAAGGCAGGTGTAATATATTGCCATGCACATCACTGTCAAGTACACTGACATTCATAGTTAATTCGTTCTTTTAGCGAAACAGTTGATATACACTATGGCCAACATACAGTTGCCTGGGCCCTCAAAAGAAATAGGCAGTGAAAAAAATGATGCTGTAGCCGGCACAAGTAGCAGCAGAAGAAAATGGTGTGGTAACAGAAACTGCCACTGTCATCCAGCGGTTGTGTTTTGACCAACAATCTAGCTGTCATGGAATGGTTGATTCGCTTTTCACAATCATCTCAAGTGACAACAGATATATACAGCCAGGAATCGGTGGGTTTCTCTGACACCACAATTAGTTGGCATGGCCCAGGAACTGCCTCTATGCCCTCACCTGTCCTGAACTTGCCTCCTGGTTTTTCAGCTCCTTCTGCTAACCAAGTAATGATAGCCGCCGGCTCTGCTCTGCTTTTCAGCGAGAATGAGCTTTATGTGGACAGTAAGCACTGATGACAGTCCGGTGGAAGCACATGTTGCGAGAGGTCAGGGACATGCACAAGAGACAGGTGAGGGTGATACAAGTGACAACCAGACATTTGTAGATGATGATGTACATTTGTAGATTATGATGTAGCCGATCGCACGTGGGAGCCAGGTGAATAGTGGGCATTATCATCATCAAGGGCGAGAGTGGCAGCATGCCCGTATGACAGCAGGATGGCTGTGTGTCAATGATCCAGCAGAGTGGCAACATGCTTGTAAGTCAGGAGGGTGGAAATGTGCCAGTGAGACAGCAGGATGGAAACAGTGGGAGATCTGGATCCTAACACAGGATGGATAACCAGTCTGATATTCAGGAAACTTCCTAGCAGTGCATGGGCTCATACAAGAAGGCAGGTATTACGCAGTGGTGGAGGGAGTGCATACTCTGCAGTGTGGGAATTTTTCACAAGGTTACTGGGGGATGTTAATTTGGCAGTATGCAGGATGTGTTGGGAAAAGGTGAGGCACAGCCAGGGTGCTAATGTTACACTTGGAGCAGCACCATAAACTGGCATGGGAAAACCATGCCACTTATTTATTTTTACGGCCTGCTGCATCTCCCACAGGACCATATTCCCTCTCCAGCAATCAGGGTTCATCAACCTCAGGAGACGGAATCTGTCATTCCTTCCCATTAACTTCAAAGTAGTGTTGCTCCTGATGCTGCTCCTTCTCCTCAACACTAGAGATGTCCCGAACTATTCTATGGCGAAAAGTTCCCGGCGAACATCACTTGTTCGCATTCGCCGGGGTGGGAGAACATATGCAATGTTCGGTCCGCCCCCTATACATCATCATTGAGCAAACCTGGACTCTGTACCTCACAGTCAGCAGACACATTCCAGCCAATCAGCATGCCCTCCCTACCAGACCCTCCCACCTCCTATCAAAAAGCAAGGAAAGCAACCATCTTAGAATCATTCTGAAGCTGCAGTGTTAGTTAGAGCAGGGAGAGTGCTGCTGCTGCTGAATTAATATAGGGAAAGCGTTAGCTAGGCCAGTGTTCTGTGTCCACTCCAGTCCTCAAAGAATTATCTGCTGTAAGGACAGCGTCCTGACAGCACCACAAAAAAACCCTTTTTAGGGCTGGTAAATCAGTCTGCTTTTATTTTATTTTTTTCTATGTATATATATTGCAGTTGCCTGCCCGTGTGTGAGAGGCCGCAAGCCCACAGACTGTACTGTGTGCACAATACTCATATCGGGTGGCACAGTATCTTGCAGATAAAAAAGTCATTTAATTTTTACCCTTTAATATAACTGCCGTTGCCTGCCACTGTGTGTCAGGCCCACTGACTGTACTGTGCCCACTGCCCACCACTCATATAAGGTGACACAGTACCTTGCAGATAAAAGAGTCATTTTATTTTTACCATTTAATATAATTGCAGTTGCCTGCCAGTGTGTGTCACGCTCACTGACTTTACTATGCCCACTGCCCACCACTCACATAGGGTGGCTCAGTACCTTTCAGATAAAAAAGTAATTTAATTGTTGCCCTTTAATATAATTGCAGTTGCCTGCCAGTGTGTGTCAGGCCCACTGACTGTACTGTGCCCACTGCCCACCACTCATATAGGGTGGCACAATACCTTGCAAATAAAAAAGTAATTTAATTTTTACCCTTTAATATAATTGCAGTTGCCTGCCAGTGTGTGTCAGGCCAAAAGACTGTATTGTGCCAACTGCCCGCCACTCATATAGGGTGGCACAGTACCTTGCAGATAAAAAAAGTCATTTAATTCTTATCCTTTAATATAATTGCAGTTGCCTGCCACTGTGTGTCAGGCCCAAAGACTATATTGTGCCCACTGCCCGCCACTCATATAGGGTGACACAGTACATTGCAGATAAAAAAGTCATTTCATTTTTACCCTTTAATATAAGTGCAGTTGCCTGCCAATGAGTATCAGGCCCACAGACTGTACTGTGCCCACTGCCCACCACTCATATAGGGTGGCACAGTACATTGAAAATAAAAAAGTAATTTCATTTTTACCATTTAAAATAATTGTAGTTGCATGCCAGTGAGTGTCAGGCCAACAGACCGTACTGTGCCCACTGCCCACCACTCATATAGGGTGGCTCAGTACCTTTCAGATAAAAAAGTAATTGAATTGTTTCCCTTTAATATAATTGCAGTTTCCTGCCAGTGTGTGTCAGGCCCACTGACTGTACTGTGACCACTGCCCATCACTCATATAGGGTGGCACAGTACCTTGTAAATAAAAAATTTATTTAATTTTTACCCTTTAATATAATTGCAGTTGCCTGCCAGTGTGTGTCAGGCCCACTGACTGTACTGTGCCCACTGCCACCACTCATATAGGGTGGCACAGTACCATGCAGATAAAAAAAAGTCATTTAATTCTTATCCTTTAATATAATTGAAGTTGCTTGCCAGTGAGTATCAGGCCCACAGACTGTATTGTGCCCACTGCCCGCCACTCATATAGGGTGGCACAGTACCTTGCAGACAAAAAAGTCATTTCATTTTTACCATTTATTATTATTGCAGTTGCTTGCCAGTGAGTGTCAGGCCCACAGACTGTACTGTGCCCACTGCCCACCACTCATATAGGGTGGCACAGTAACTTGCAGATAAAAAAAAGTCATTTCATATTTACCCTTTAAAATAATTGCAGTTGCATGCCAGTTAGTGTCAGGCCCACAGACTGTACTGTGCCGACTGCCCACCACTCATGTAGGGTGGCACAGTACCTTGCAGATAAAAAAAGTCATTTAATTCTTATCCTTTAATATAATTGCAGTTGCCTTTCAGTGTGTGTCAGGCCCAAAGAATGTATTGTGCCCACTGCCCGCCACTCATATAGGGTGGCACAGTAGATTGCAGATAAAAAATTCATTTCATTTTTACCCTTTAATATAATTGCAGTTGCCTGCCAATGAGTATCAGGCCCACAGACAGTACTGTGCCCACTGCCCACCACTCATATAGGGTGGCACAGTACCTTGCAAATAAAAAAGTAATTTAATTTTTACCCTTTAATATAATTGCAGTTGCCTGTCAATGAGTGTCAAGCCCACAGACTGTACCGTGCCCACTGCCCACCACTCATATAGGGTGACACAGTACCATGCAGATAAAAAAAAGTCATTTAATTCTTATCCTTTAATATAATTGAAGTTGCTTGCCAGTGAGTATCAGGCTCACAGACTGTATTGTGCCCACTGCCCGCCAATCATATAGGTTGGCACAGTACCTTGCAGATAAAAAAGTCATTTCATTTTTACCCTTTAATATAATTGCAGTTGCCTGCCAGTGTGTGTCAGGCCCACTGACTGTACTGTGCCCATTGCCCACCATTCATATAGGGTGGCAGAGTACCTTGCAGATAAAAAAGTCATTTAATTTTTACCCTTTAATATAATTGCAGTTGCCTGCCAGTGAGTTGTCAGATACAAGTGAAGCAGTTGATGATGACGATGTGTCTGTTGTTTTCGCGTTGGTGTCCGCTTGAAGAGAAGAAGAACAGGGGGAGAGTTCAGATGGGGAGACAGAGAGGAGGAGGGGACGAAATGGAAGCAAGGGGAGGTCGTCGCAAGTAGCTAGTGGCACAGTCAGACAGAATGTATCGGACCCTCGTATAAAAAGGCTGAAGGAGAACTACCTGTACCGAGAGGCCATGCTACTAGACCCCGGTATAATCCCCTGGTATAGGCAGAAAGTGGCTGAAATGTTACAGAATTACTGGTAGTCGGAAAGGATGCAGCAGTTCCAAAACAAGTTAAAAAGTATGCTTTACACAGCGTATAAGGGTGATGTCACAGCACAACTAGAATCTAACAGGGGAAGAGGTGAAAGTAATCCTCCTCCTACCACGACCACGCCGGCAAGGACAGGACGCTTTACAGACGTGTTATTGATGGAGGACATGCAGAGCTTTTTAAGTCCTACGCATCGCCACAGCCCTTCGGGGTCCACCCTCAGAGAACGACTCGACTGACAGGTAGCAGACTACCTCGCCTTAACTTCAGATATCGACACACTGAGGAGCGATGAACCACTTGACTACTGGGTGTGCAGGCTTGACCTGTGGCCTGAGCTATCCCAATTTGCGATAGAACTTCTGGCCTGCCCGGCTTCAAGTGTCCTGTCAGAAAGGACCTTCAGCGCAGCAGGAGGTATTGTCACTGACAAGAGAAGTTGCCTAGGTAAAAAAAGTCTAGATTACCTCACTTTTATTAAGATGAATGAGGCGTGGATACCGAAAGGACTGACAGTGGGGGATACATTTGACTAAAAAAGGCCTGATGAGATGCCTTGGGCTAAAAATGGTCCCCATGCTGCTGTATTTAATCTCTGCATGCCGGATGACTTGCGTGACTTCTCCGCCACCAACTAGGGTTCAAGCCGCAATGTTTTAGTACACTTTCTGCCTAGAAAACATACATTTTTCCGGCCTCTGCTACAGCGGCTGCAACAACACCTAATTTTTCATGCATGTGTACATGCCTAATTTTTCTGGTGCTGCACTGTGGCTGCAAAAAAAAAAAAAAAGGCACATAAATGTGTCAATTCCCCTTCGTGATTGTTACCTTGTTTTGGTGAAGGGGCTTGCGTATCACAATGAAGCGATCACCTCTATGAGTGTGTTGACAATGTTGGCACACCCCGGATGATAAGGTCGTTGCTTCATTGCGAACAGACCAAAAGCGATCGGCTGGATAATTTTTCATAGAAAAAACATTAATTTTCTTTGTGATCATCGAAGGTGATCATTAAAGCCTACAAGGTCAAGAATGGGCCCACACTGCAGAATCTTTGTTTTCTGGGTCACTTAACTGTCACTGAACTACCTCAACACGACCATAGGCTTTGAAAAAACACCATCACCTGCAATTTCCCAAACGTGCGCACGAGCACAGTCATTACTACACCAATATTGACTCATAGAGGAATAAAATTTATGTCATGAGTGTGTCAACTATTGACAACTCTTTGCCGTTGTCTAAAATCTATTCGATACACGTCCCCTGATAGGGGACGTAACAGTGATTAAACTGATAAGAATAGTATTACTTAAAACACCACTCATATAGTGTGTCACAGTACATTGCACGGCGCACACGCAGTTACCTAAAATTCAAACGAAGCGGACCGAGCATGGGTCTTTTTCCATCTCCTGGTTCCAAAAATCTATTCACTACACTGGCCCTGGCCCTGATAAGGGACAAAATTGAGATTAATCTGGTAGGAATAGTACTTAGTTAACACTAGTTGAATTGGAGGCAAATTCCATTGCAAGTGCCCAAAATTAGAAGGAAGCGGACAGAGCAAGCTTTTTTCTCTATCTCCCAATGTAAGGAATTCAATTCATTACATGTCCCCTGATAGGGGACTTAACAAAGATTAAAATGGTAAGAATATTAGTTCACACTATTTGTATTGGTTGCACAGTACATTGCGCAACACACGCACAGTGCCGCAAATTGGAAGTAAGAGGACCGACCAATCATCTTTTTCCATCTCCCAGTTCCTAAAATCTATTCGATACATGTCCCCTGATAGGGGACCTAACAGGATTTAAACTGATAGGAATAGTACTACTTAACACACCACTCATATAGGGTGGTACAGTACATTGCACGGCGCACACGCAGTGCCCCAAATTGGAAGGAAGAGGACCGACCAACCATCTTTTTCCATCTCCCGGTTCCAAAAATCTATTCCATACACCGGCCCCTGATAGGGGACAAAACAGAGATTAAACTGGTAAGAACAGATTTTTTTAATTGAAAAAAAAGAGGACAGCCTCTGCGGAGCTGGGTATTTTTTGGTCGCATTACTGAACGCTCAGGCACAATGGCTGTAGGCTCATGTGTCCTTTTGCGGAGGTGACAAACCTGGTCAGTCAAACCCAAGGCAACATAATTGACCTCAACCTGTAAGCGTTTTTTCTGGAGCGTGCCCTGCGAAGAGTGCTGGATCAGGCCGTAGATGAGCATGAAGAGGAAGAGTTGTGGTCACCAGACTCACCATCACCACCAGAAGCAGCCTTGTCGTTGTTGATTGCTGGTCCTGCAGCAACGCAGAGAGAGGAGTCTGAAGAAGAGGAGTCAGAGGAGGAAGGTGGCTTTGAGGAGGTGGAAGACCAACCACAGCAGGCTTCCCAGGGGACTTGTTATCACCTTTCGGGGACCCTTAGTGTTGTAAGTGGCTGGGTGGAGGATGAGACCTTCAATGACGTCAGTGAGGACAAGGAACGGGACATGGCTCGCTTGGTATCCAACCTTGTGCAAATGGGGAGTTGGACTGTTTGCGGTTGTTTGCGGTGCGTTTAACGGAGAGTTTGGTCTGTCAGAGTTTGGTCTGTCACTGTGAAGCGGGTGTAACCCTTACACTACCTGATCGATACAACATCATACCTGATTGTATACACACACTGGATGTTTTAAAGCACGTTACTTAAAACAATTTAGGAATGTTAGGTGATTTATGACCTTTATGGATTAAAACCCGACTCTGCGTCAACTACATAATTTTCCATGGGAGTTTTGCCATGGATCCCCCTCCTGCATGCCACAGTCCAGGTGTTAGTCCCCTTGAAACAACTTTTCCATCACTATTGTGGCCAAAATGAGTCCCTGTGGGTTTTAAAATTAGCCTGCCTATTGCAGTCTATGTCGGTTCGCCCGGCTCGCCCGTTCGCGAACATTTGCGGAAGTTTATCGTTCGCGAACGAAAAGTTTTATGTTCGCGACATCTCTACTCAACACTTGTTTCAACAGCAATCGATCAGCGAGGCAATTGCAAAGTTACAACAGTATCAGTGCACTCATCCAGTGGTGCAGAAGCTGACCATGTAACTGGCCACTACAGTCCATGTAGTTGACACTGCACATTTGAACTGATGGCCTGTGCCCTCTTAAGGTAAAGAGTCCCCGCTTTAAAAATCAATTACTGAAGACATTCAATAAAGTCACGCATGACTTTGTGAATAGCTAACTGGCTCATCAGAGCCTATACACTCTAATACTGTATGGAGACGGATCTCCACACAGTATTAATCTGAAGTTACGTACTAAGCAACTTCAGATGTACTGTAACATTCGAAGCTCCCTTCGCTCATCACTAGTCATTATACATTTATCATAACCTGTCATGCCGACATGTTCAACTCAGAGTTAAACGGATAAAAGACTGTGGCCGACAGAGCTCACATTCTAAGGGAGAAGACAGTAGTGACTCTAGGTTTAAAATTTTATTTTCCCTTCCATACAGAATTCAAAGCATCCACAACTCAGTCTTCCCAGCAGCATCCCTCAAGCATAATGTCATATAGTATTGCTTTAAAAACTATTTAATAAATCTTCCCATACGGAATATTTTGCTTTTTATTTTGTGCTTTAAAGCTTGTGGATACTGTAAGCAATTCTGTAGGCAATGTTAAAATTGAGGTGCTCAGAGCATGTATGTGTGTAAATCCATTTAAGAATATTATTGTTGGCTGTTCACAAGAATTGCTTTAAACACCATGGTTCTTCTTTATATGTCCTCAGCAACTTTGTACTAGTGTATATCCTGAGAACCTTGGATGCCCTTTGGGTCTATTGGTTTTTCCCTTTACTATGCCCCGTAGAACTAATGGAGCTAGGCAAAGGTTCACTGAAATTATAGAAATTAGGCAATATATTTAGTAGCTTTCACTGTGAAAGGCCACTAATGCTCCACCTAGTTTAAATATCAAATTTCCAACTCTATATTCCATTCTAGTCTTGTTTTGTAGTTAGACTGAATTACTTTGACACACCGATGTGATAGACTTGAATTACTATTGCTATGTTATAGCTGATAATCCAGAATATTTCTTAACGTAGCATTTATCAGGACTTCTATATTTTTTTTTACATATCATTAGGATAGCTCAACAATATCAGAGCAGCAGGTTACATTTTGCAAAATCTATGCTGATTAGCTGATTGCAGGGTTCCAGAAACAGACACATCTTGGTGCACTATGTAGTGGCTATGCCTTGTTACTGAAACCTTTTCCCACACACACAGTGTACAAAGCTGTGCCTGGTTTTTATATGCTGCTTGCTCTGAAGCACCATGCTTTGCATCTCCATTTGTACATAATTTGCCTAACTGTGGAATAATCTCTTGCAGTGCATTTATAACATTTTCCATCTTCATGTCCCTCTGTGATACATATTCTGAGTCTTTTGAACATTTGCATCCAGGCATGGTTCACGCTAACCAAGTTGTCTTGAAAGGAATGGATTTACCAGTAACCAGGTGTTGTGGCCTTTGAAACCCACATCACCAATCTCATCTCCTTGACTGAAACTTCTATTGTCAATTATCTCTTAACCTGTTTCCAGGCATTTCTGACTTTAAATATAGTGCCCGTTTGCAAGTTCAGTGGGTGACATACTAGCCCCCAGGTGCCTCCTGATTTAAAAAGCATACACCGGGGGCTAAAGTATGCAATCGACAATAACGTTGATTGTACACATTTAACAATATCACAGCCTGATGAACGTATCAACATATAACTAAAGTAACAAACTATATTAGTGTCATTAAAAACTAGGATGAGTTAGTGTACGTATGTTACAGTACAACTCAGGCAACCAGGCTACTGATGCGTGGAGAGGGTAAACCATATAGCCATCCACACAAAATGGCAGCCTAGACAAATGTCCCTGTATTGGATCATGAATGTGCTGTGATCACAAGACATGGGGAAAAGGGACATGGTCCTGTGTATCCTATTAGGGCAGTAGGAGGGTCTTTATATATATAGACCTAGTACTCTGAAAAACAATGGTCTGAGTATGGGTTTATCCCTATGCAGCATCGTTTGTGTGCCTGTCAAGGGTCTCCTATTAAAGACCACAGCCAGAATATATCTCGGCTAACGTAATTGCAGAGAGGTGGTATGTGTTTAAAGCCCTACCTGTTGAGCCGTGTCCTCAAACATATGACAACGGCTCTAACCTGCCTATAGACCCATACGCCTGTAAGGAGAGAAATGGCCCAACACTTTTGCGTGCGGGCTCCAGCGCTGTGCTGGCCGACATTTAACCCCTCAGATGTTGTGGTAAAATGTGACCACAGCATAGGGAGCTTACATGTGGCACGGCACTATGTAATTGTCATAGAATTGTCATGACAATGCTAGGCTATAAGAGAAGCAATCTAATGACTGATTGTTATAGTTCCCTAGGGGAACTATTAAAAAGTGTAAAAAAAAAAAAAATCTTTACAAATATAACAAAAAACTAAAAAACAAACAAAAAATAATAAAATCACCCCTTTTCCCCAAAAATAAAATAAAAATACATAAACAAAAATGCAAAAAATGTAAAAACGCCATACTATTAAATATAAAAATATATATTTATACCATACAGCAAATGGCTAAAGGGAAAAAAATGACAGATTGTTTTTTGGTCACTTTGCATCACACTAAAATTTTAATAAAATGTGCGCAATCCAAAATAGTAACAATGAAAACTATAGATTGCTTCACAAAAAATGAACCTTCATACAGCTCCTTACACATAAAAATAATGGGGTAAGAAAATGGTGATGCAATTTTTTTTCAAAAGTTTTAAATTTTTTTGGCAATATTAAAATGCAAGAAAAACTACATAATCATACTGACCTGTTGAATGAAAGTAACAGGTCAGTCTTACCACATAGTAAATGCTATAAAAACAAAACCCAAAAGACTCAAACTGTTCACATAATCACATTCCAAAACTATGATATTGTTTTACCTAATATGTAGATTATGCCTTTGGTGCCATGAGGGCATCACCATTGCTCTTGTTGTACCCAAGCTTCACCCCTTTCTGTGGCCAGGACCTGCCTCACGTTTTTGCCACTGCCTGGACCTGTAATCAAAGCAGTCAGGGAGAGGCTGGATACAGAAAGGATCAAAGCTTGTAGAGCAACAAGAGTAATGGCAACGCCCTTATTGCATGAAAGTACTAAATTGCGTATTACGAAAATGTATCTTAACTTAGGAACAGAGCCTCAGATCGACGAAAGAAAAATATCACTTTAATCAGGTGAACCACAGCTATGTGTCTATGCAAACAGTTTAATAGGGAGGTCTCTGGTGGCAAATTCCCTTTAATATGTTTGTCAAATAATGAACCAGTAGTAAATATTGCAATGAAATGTTACTGTAAAGTATCTTATTTTATCAGGTTATTATATCTATGAATAATTATTAATTTGAATCATGTTAATCTATATAAAAGAATATATGAAATACTAATACACCTAACATTAAGTTGCTATAGACTTTTATATTGTGTTGATACAAAAAAAAATATTACAGTCTGGTATTTATTCAAATGGCTTTTTGTCAATTTAATGTGTTTCTCATTGTTCTGGATTTTGTGAGGCTTACAAATAATTAGAACCTGATTCATCTTAGTCACCAAAGTTCATGTTTATTTCTAGTGTCATTCACTGAATATAATATCTGGTAATTTTAGAGATGTTTCATCTAGGCAGGCAACAGGTGAAATTAGCTACTCTTTAATTGATAGAAGCGACATGCTCTAATAAATAAGAGTCCTAATTGTATTTGTTAGATTAAAATTCAGTTTAATTTTCCTCTTATTTCATTGGTGGCTTTGTGGTATATTCATATAGCTGCCTCTAAATGAATGTCAACTTGTTTTACCTCATCTACAACAGATCGATACTTCATTAGGCTGAATTGTCTTGTGCCCATGCAACCTTGAAACGGTGGCTTAATTACCACTCCTATTATGCAGTGGCTCAAAAAGCTGTGTTCAGCTGTGTCAAATGGAACAAAAGCCATGCTGTTGTCCAGAGTTTTAAAAAAAAAATTACTTTTGAACTGGGGAATCTACAATATTTTATAAACGAAAGTATTAAAATTGTGAAATGAATTATTTCTCCTTAGACTAAGGTTTAATATAGACTTTATGATCTTGGCATAATATGAAATTAATTGCAACGTAGCATTTCAGAGGGAAGAGAGAGAGGACAAGGCGAAGTGTAGTCAAATGGCAATCATGACAAATGGCATCTCTTGTCTCAGAATCATTTTTCTTCACTAGACTGATTTGTCATCCTCACTTTTGACATTTTTCATCCTGCTGCAAAATCATGTTGACAGAATGAGATATTTCTACTCTTACTGGTGAGACACGGAAGATGGTTTCATGCTCTCCTTTTTTATATTTCAGTTTGATTACCAAACACTATAGTGCAAATGATACTTTGTAATCTCCTCAAACTTTTCAACTGTAACAAAAATATACAAAATAATCATAGAGCTTTCCATCAAGAAGATAGTATGTCATCCTACAGCAATACAATATTTCAGATAGCTTTTAAATGATAAATATATAGTATGTATCTTTATCCCAAAGCTAAATATACTTAAGAAACAAGTTCTTGCTAAATATTATATTTTGTTATCTCAAATATTATTGTTATAAAGTGTCAATCACATTTAATAAAAGTTTGGTTGGTGAGGGATTAGGAAAAAGGAACATTGGAAATGTTCAAAAACCACATGTTCCATAATTTTGTTTTAGACCAAGGATCAGTTTGCCTTTAGTTTTGGGTAATGTTCTCGCTAAGAATGAAGATGTCAGGAAAGATCTTTTATATTACTATTTGACATAGTTTTTGCTTAGGGTTAATTTATTAGTAGAACTATTAGTATGTTCATACACTGTTTAAAAAAATCTGATATTATTTTCTGCAGCTGAAATCCATCCTCAGATTTCTACCATGCATTTGTAGTTTTCACTGCAGCATTTATAAAAGCACAAGTATTACCGGTAAGTGTCAGAAGAGTGTCTTGTTATGCACAACTGTCCAAAAATTATGCAAAAAAATGGGGGCAGAATGCCTCCCCATATTTATATATGCACAAGTTTAATTATTAGAAGAAAGATTGCCTTGTTATACACAAGCATCCCAAAATTATGCCTGTACCAGGGCAGATTGCCTGCCTCTATTTAAACATGCATAAGTGTTAATTGTCAGAGGAAATATTGTCTTGTTCTGCACAAGTGTCCAACAATTATGCATTAATGGGGGTAGCTTATATACCTATATTTATAGATGAATATGCACTAGTGTTAATCGTCAGAAAAAAGAGTGGCTTGTTCTGAATATGCCTGGAAAAAATTTCCCTTTTAATTGGGAGCAGCATCAGTACAGTGTGGATGTGGAAAGGGTAGGGTAATACTGCAATGTGGTTGCAAAAGTAGCAGCAGTGTTAGTAGCAGAGCATCAAACATGCATCGCAGGAAATGGCAATTGTGGTGTTGGCTACAGCAGAAGCCATAAGCTACGGAACATGATGGTAAGCAGGCCGACAGCAGCAGTGGCATGATGGGGGCAGCAGCAGCCAGACGGTACATAAATGATGGTAGGCAGTTTGACAGTGCCAGTAGTATGATAGCAGCAGCAATAGTGTATGGAACATAATGTTAGGCAGGCCAACAATGGCAGTGGTATGATGGTGGCAGCAACAGCCATAAAGTATGGAACATGATGGTAGGCATGTAGTGGCAGTGGCATGATGGGGCACCATCAGCAAGGGCAGACCTATTCATCGCCCTCAGCCAGAGGAGTGTGCAATTCTTCATGAATCCATACCTCATTCATTTTCACAGAAATTATGTTTTGGACACTGGAGGAAGAAAATTGTTTATTGTTTATTTGGGTGTCACAATGCCCCCTGCCACAGAGAAAACCCCCTCTGAGATGTCACTGGAATCTGAGCAAGAGTGAATAAAGAGAGCATACTTTTCTAGTTCGGGCAACTGATCCAGTCTGCCTGCCCAGAACCCCATGGGTTTAGAGAACACAATATGCACCGGAGAAAAGCCTGGTAGGACTGAACCTGGGTGTTGAGGTGGCAGTTCCTCATCATTCTCCTCCATGGGACTTTCTCCTTGTGGGTCCAAAACAGCTGCAGGGTGGCCAGCAAGATGCCATAAGCTGTTCTTCTTCCTTCATCATCCTTTGTTGCATCAGCGTAACCATCTTCTAAAATAAATATCAGGGGAGGACATCATTTATGCTGCACCTGTCCCTATTGACACATTTTGTGGTCTCTTTGAAGGGCTTTAGTATGCTCGTTTGAACTAAAAATATGCTCCCTGTTGAGGTAGTCTGGTGAATGACAAAATCTTTCACAACTTTGCACATGGCAACACTTCACTTTACACATATGATAGAAATAAGGGGGATTATGACTGAAGCTCTTCCATTATAGATGTGTCACAAATAGCAGAGGTCAAGGAGGAAGAGGAATCAGAGGAGAAGAAGTAGCTGATGATAATGACAAGGACACTGCACTGCTTAGAAATGTGGGCTGACTGCCACAAAGACTGGAAGAAGGAGGAGAGGCGTGTTTTGATTGAGAATACTAATCAGTTCTATTTGCCTACAGGATGTAGTGATGCTTCCTCATGTGCTACAATAGAGCCTTGGTACTATGTTTGTGTTTGAATGCCAATTGGCATATTTTAGTCATGCTGATCTTGCACACGTCTGTGGTTTTGTGTGTCGGCCTTGTGCAGAAAAAACGCCCTACGGAAGAGAAAAATTGCCATATAGAAGATGTTCGAACAGAGCTAGAAGCAACCGGGCTTTGCTTAGGTCTGACATGTTTTGAGCCTGCGCCCACAGTATCAGTGGCATCACCAGTTCCACAGTTGACCACAATCATAACTAACATGGTTATAATTTGTGTTACTAATGGGAAATGCATTTGCTAATGTATCCTATCCACCCATTATGTTGCAATAATGTACAATGTTTTCAGTAACACAGCTATCGTAATAGCATTATGATTGTTTTATTATTGTGGTAAAGTAATTAAATGCTGTTTTCAAATAATAACATGTGTTCACCAATTAGTGTTGAGAGCAAATATTTGAATCGCAAATTTTAATTTTATTGAACACCCCTCGTATTTGCTGGCAGGCTACTGTCAGCTCAGCTTCTGCTAACTAGTTCTAAATTACAGATTCCTGCAAAAACATTTTTTGTGGGGGAAAAAGTTTCTTTCTACACTTCCATATAAATTGCATTCTTGAAAACACTGAGGAATTGCCCCTTTTTTTTATTATGTAAAAGAGACAAGGAGGATTGGGCAAAGAGATTGCTGGAGATGTATAGATGAGTAGGAGCAAGGTAGACTGCCCACATCTATGGAGGAAGCTACTGTCGTACAAATATACCATAGAGGGAAGAATAGAGGGACCCAGGCGTTTATCATCCTATCTCACTGTTAAGTAATGATGCAAAAAGTCTGGTAAATAGATTGACTAGCTTGATTTCTATTTTGATACACAGAGGCCAGTTTTATACCGCAGAGGCTCTCTGTGATCAATATTCATTGAGTCTTTGCAAATATGCAATGGCCAGTGAGGGAGTGGGGCTTGTCACACCTTACTGTCTTTAGATGCCACAAAGGTGTTTGACATTGTGGAGTGGGGGATGCTCTTGACAGTGTTGGATAGATTTGTTTTTGGATTGGTGTTTATTAATTGGATCAGAATTTCATACAGACACCCTAGGACGAAGGTGCTGGTCATTAGACTAGTTTCTTCTTATTTTAATATAGAAAGAGGGGTGAGGTGGGGGTGTCCTCTCTCTTACTCTTTTCTCTAGAAGTCGAACTACTGGCAATTAAGATCCATAGCGATCCAGCTGTAGCTGCTTTTGAAGTGAGGGGGAAGGAGGACAAAATTTCGTTATATGCTGATGACGTCTTGATTTTTTTTGAAGAAACCAATAAAACCTTGCTTTATGTGATAAAGATAATTGAAAAGTTTGGGACGTACTATGGTATCAAAATAAATTGAAGAAAATCTACACTGTTGCCATTGGATTCTAGTTGCAAATTCAGTATTAAAACTAGTGTTGAGCGAAGCAAAGCATTCAAAGCGCAATTTGGTCAGAAGTTTAGGAAAACTTCAATTCGCAACAAATCCAAATTTCCTCACGTTTCGTGGTAACAAATCAGTTTAACTAAAATGTCAGTGGCACATGTTACAAAGTGAAATCAAGATGCCGGGAATTTGAGATCATAATGCTGTGCAGCCAGCCAATCTGCAGATAGCCATCCCCTATGATGTCAAAGCCCTCATCCTGCGCTGTCTCTGCCATTGTACTGTGAGCTGAGCATAGGGAGAGATGTGGTAAGAACTCGTGTTCTAGGGATAATGTTGCTGAAAATGTTTAATAGAAGAGTATTGGAGAAGGGGGAATGCAGGGAGAGTGCAGGGAGACTAATTCTGCGTCAGTTTTATTTTTTTATTCCTGCATTTACTTATTCCTGCATCAGACCTAATCTAAGATATGCAATTCAATATCAATAAGATGGATACCTTTATTATGCCAGTGCCAGCATGCCAACCAATACCATCAAGTCAGCACCCCGTAGGGGGTCAGATCCTAATGATGTCCATCCTCATCTTTTGCTGGTTTTACTTCTTCCAAATCATCCTTCAAAGCTTCCATGTCCTAGAAAAGACTGCAAGATGCAGAGAGAGGAGGAGCTGAATGTTCCTAATTATCCCACATTATCATCAATATTAAATGTTGGGGAAAAGGAAAAAAAGTAGATGGCAGAAGAAGGGTTATTCCACCTGTAAGGCAGGAGAGCTCTAGGGTTGGAGAAGTTAGTATGCCACAGCTGATTAATATTCTGAGTTTACTGTCAAATAACCTGCAGGATATTGCAGACAAGAACAGCAATAATATGCATATTATACCCCCAACCTAATGTCACGATGGGGAGTGGGGGAAACCCCCCACCGTACAATGTCAAGGAGAAGAGGGGAGCAAGTAGGCCTGGGAGCTTGGATAAGGGAGCAGGTCACCTCCTAAAGTTTCCCTAAATCCAATCCCTGACCTCCTAACCACATGAGTGGACCCAGATGGTAGGAGCGCTCATGCACATGAACCTGGGCCCTACTGACCCTATCAGTCCCTGAAATAGGAGTCAGGAAAAAGAGACAACCTGTTCATCCCAGACATGGATGGGCAGGCGTCTCCACCGGACTAGCTGCAACGGAAAAGTGGAGACTAAATGCAGTAACTGGAACGGCAGGTAAGCACAAAAACCAACACACTTACCTGCTGCAGCAACACCAACTGGAACCCGGGCAAGCATACTAGAGGCCACACGCCATAAAGGACAAGCCACCACACCCAGGTATCTAGCATACCAGTTACTGCCTGAAAACCCCCAAGCAAACAGGGTGAATGGGGGCCCCAGGCAGAACAGCATTCAGACATGACTTTTGATTCACCCCTCACGGAAATCATAAGGGCCCACTTCCGCAGGCAGACAAGGGAGTGTCTAGCATACATGCTGGACATCAAACAACAACCCAGACATGTAACAACACACTAGACATGGTAACAAATAACCAAATCAAACCCACACTAAACACACAACCGATAATGTGGGGAAAGGACAAGAAGGAGACAAAGGGATGACATCATAGATGAAATTGATGACAAACTAGGATGGCTCACAGTCTGCATCCAAGAAAGGAACATTCTCCTTCTCACACAGAGGCAGACATAACACTGATCTCAGTCTCACAGCAGCAGTATATAAATAGATCTCAGACCACACCCAGCTCCACCTAGCTCACACCTTCACCCCGTGCTCACCAAAAGGGAAGGTAAATAGCCTTAAAGGGAAATCACCCACACATAAAACATCAACACGTTGCCGCAGGTAACTGCATGTGTGGAAACTGTGTTACAGCACACACTACATAGGCCATGACACTCCCCCCATATGCTACAACAACAATACGTTGCCACAGGCAACAGCATGTGTGGCAACCATGTCATGGCACCTACCACATGCCGTGACACCTAACCAGCCAAACCCCATACCAGCAACAGTCCCTGTTTAAATGTGTTGCGTGGCCATTAACAATGAACTATACAGTGCAGTCTTTATTATTAAATGAAAGGCAGGCTAATTGGATGCACACTACTTCCCCACAGCATGGCTGCAACCTGCCTGTAGCACGGCCACTCCATATGGCCTTATCCTAAGGCAAAGTGGCCTGGGCATATCTGATTTATAGCTTTTTGTGATGAATTAATCAAAACTAATCAAATTTCATGGCTAACTTCAGCAAACTTTCGATCAATTAAAACATCTGGAGAGCTTTAAGTATCTAAGGATAGTTGTGTCATCGGACTCCACTAGATTTGTTGATCTGAATTTGCAGCCATTGTTAGGAAAGATTAATTAATAATTAATTAATTAATGTATATTATCTCCATTTCTCCTATATATATATAGACAATAAAGTGTTTAAAACTATATAAAATATGTTTATTGAAGTAATATGATCTGGAGGAACAGTAAAGGCGGGTCTTCACTGTGAGATGTTACAGCTGATTTTCGGGAAGGATGCTTTCGTTCCTGACAGTTGGCTGCTTGTTCAGTGAAGGAGACCGCTGTACGAGCCCTCGCAAGTTTCCAATAATCTACCCAATCATCGGGTAGTGTAAATCCGTCTTAAGAAGAAAGTTATCTTATTTGACCCTTCCATATAAAAGAGGAGGCCTGGATGTCTCCAATGCAAATATTTATTTTTTAGCATCTATTATTGCGCTGTTAATGAAATTGGAACAGTCTGAACTTGTGCAGTCTTTGGTGGAAAATAATGAAGAGCCCATGGCAAATACAGTATATTTGCATTATTGTAGTCATCTCAGCTAGATAGGAAATAGATGGGGTCTATACCAATTGTGAGTATGGTAGTTAGGGCATGGAAAAGACTTAGGGAGATTCTGTGTGTGGAGGACTTGCTTTATGTCACTCCTTTATGGTATAGTGGTATATTAGGGTATATAATTAACATTGGTGTAGCTAAGTACTGGATTTCACAACTGTCACAGTAAACTGCACTGTGATATTGGGCAGATGGGTTTTAAAAGTGATGAGGACTTTAGATATGTACAGTTACATGCATTAGTTAAGGATATAAAAAATGAGATATTTAATTGTTGTGAATCACGATTTGGTAAATCTCATTCTTGGGTGGAAAGGTAAACATAAACATATTTCTTAATTCACTCAGAATCTGTCATATAGACTAACCCAATTTATGATGCTTCATTGATTATATTTGACACCTAGATTGCTGCATAAGTTAAACACTAACCCTCAGTTCACACTTGCGCGTTTTACAGCGCGTTTGAACGCGCTGTAAAACGCATAACCGATGCAAACCAATGCTTCCCTATGGGACTGGTTCACAGTTTAGCGTTTCACAGCGCGTTCAAACGCGCTGAAAAATCCCCGACGCATAAACAAGTACTTGAGCTTTTTTTGGGGCGTTTGTCGCGCGTTTTGGCCCATAGACTTCAATGGGAACGCACAACGCTTGTATTTTGCGGGTTTTTGACACTGAAAACACGCGTTAGAACGCGCGTTTATGAATTTGCAACATGCTCGAAAGGCCAACACTGCAGTCAATCACACAAATGCGCGTTTACTATTGCCAAAAGCGCACAAAAACGCACGGAAAACGCGCGTCTCAGAAACGCCCAGGTATGAACTCAGCGTTATACACCATGGGCTCGTCCCAGATGTGGAATATTATGTTTTGGAATAACTTAACTGTAAAGATATATATATATATATATATATATATATATATATATATATATATAGTGCTGCCCATAATTATTCATACCCCTGGCAAATTTTGACTAAGCTACTTTTATTCAACCAGCAAGTAATTTTTTTGACGGGAAATGACATAGGTGTCTCCCAAAAGATAATAAGACAATGTACAAGAGGCATTTTTGTGGGGAAAAAAAAACATTTCTCAGCTTTTATTTACATTTGAGCAAAAAGTGTCCAGTCCAAAAATTTTCATACACTTCACAAACTGTCACAGTTTGTAGGGAAATCCAAAGTTCTATACCATTCCAAATAGTCCAAGCTGTTCTAAAGCATCCTAATTACCCTGATTAATTGGGAACAGCTGTTTTAATCAACTCAACAGGTGAAAAACAGCAGCTCTCTGCAGTTGGTTTGTGGACAGTCATAGCTAAGACAAAGGAGCTCAGTGAGGACCTGCGGCTGCGCATTGTGGCTGCTCGCAAGTCAGGAAAGGGCTACAAGGCCATTTCTAAATGTTTTCAAGTTCCAGTGGCTACAGTGCAAAGTATTATTAAAAAATGCAAGATGTTCCTCACTGTGGCAAATCTCAGATGACGTGGTCGGAAGCCAAAAGTGACACCTGTGCTGGCCAGGAAGATAGTCAGAGAGGTGAAAAAAAGTCCAAGGATCACCACCAAGGCTATCCTGGTGAATCTGGGCTCTGCTGGTAGCAATATCTCAAGGCAGACAATCCAACAGACACTGCACACTGCTGGGTTTCACGTATGCAGACCAAGGAGGACGCCACTTCTCCAACCTTTGCAAAAGCTCATCTGGACAAAGAAGAAGACTTCTGGACTTCTGTGTTATGGTCAGATGAAACAAAAATCGAATTGTTTGGTCACAATGATGTTTCCTTCATTTGGCGTAAGAAAGGAGAAGCCTTTGACCCAAAGAACACCCTCCCCACTGTCAAACATGGTGGTGGGAACCTAATGCTTTGGGGGTGTTTGGGGGAGAAACTTAGCCTTGGGCACCAGTGGCCATTTCAGCATGACAATGACCCAAAACACATAGCAAAATGGGTGAAGAAATGGTTAGCAGGCAACAACATTGACGTTTTTCAGTGGCCCAGCCAGAGTCCAGACTTGAATCCAATTGAGAATCTGTGATGGGAGGTATAAGATCAGGGTGATGGCAAGAAGACCCTCCAACCTGAAAGATTTGGAGCTCATTGCTCAAGATGAATAGGCAAAAAATTACTGTGGAGACATGAAAAAAGCTGGTCTGCAATTATAGGAAGCGTTTGCAATAATAGCCAATAAAGGCTTTTCCAATGATTATTGAGAAGGGTATGAATAATTTTGGACTGGACACTTTTTGCTCAAATGTAAATAAAAGCTGATAAATGTGTTTTTTTTCCACAATAATGCCTCTTGTACATCGTCTTATTATCTTTTGGGAGACACGGATGTAATTTCCCTTCAAAAAATTACTAGTTGAATAAAAGCAACTTTAAGTCAAAATTTGCCAGGGGTATGAATAATTATGGGCAGCACTGTATATAAATGAGAAAAGTTGATTTTGTCATGTATATTAGGAGATCCATCACAAAAGGTTGAAGGGATAAAACACAAATGATATATAAATGCTTTTTCTATACTCGTGGCTAGAATATGGTCTGAATTACCAACAGTACACAATGGATAGATATACTTTGAAATGAAATAGATCTATTGATAAGTAGTAGTGATGAGCTGCAGGGGCATTATTAGAATATGCAATACTTCACAAATATTTGGACGAATATTCGTCATAAATTCGAGAGTTCGCAAATTCGCTATTTTATTGATTTTGAAAAATCGACACTGTAATATTCACGTATTGCGCGCGCAATACAGGCATGGGTCACTATTGCTACATTTTTCAAGCTGCTTGAAGTTTTCTGAGACTGGAGAAAAGGACTGGCACAGCAGAACATTACAATAGCTTTATATGCAGATAGAGTGCTCCGATGCTGATGATTGTGCAAATCGACAATTAATGATGCACATATTGTTGCGCAATACATGCAACTTCACATTTTAGCAGGTCTGACTACACATTAGTGATTGGTGCACTAAGTATTGTTGAGAACTTGTGCTATCACAGCACTATGTACACATCTCCTGTGTAAAGTGTGTGCATCCCAAAAATATCTATCACATCCAGTGTACTTTTTCCATAGATGGTGTCCGCTGCAGACAGTTAAATTAGCTGCGCCACATCTCCTATGTAAAGCATGCCCATCCTAAAAAAAATTGTGACATCTAGTGAACTTTTTTCGTAGATGGTGTCCGCTGTGGACAGTGACATTAGTTGCACCATATCTGCAGTGAAACGTGTGCGCTCAAAAAAATTATCAGTGACATTCAGTGTACTTTTTCAATAGACGGTGTCCACTTCTGACAGTGACATTAACATTTCCACATCTAAAGTGTAATGTGTGCGCTTAAAAAATGTATCTGTGACATACAGTGTACTTTGTCAATAGATGGTGTCCGCTTCTGACAGTGATATTACCAGTGCCATATCTCCAGTGTACCATGTGCGGTTAAAAAATGTATCTGTGACACACGGTGTACTTTTTCAATAGACGGTGTCCGCCTTTCACAATGACATTACCAGTGCCACATCTAAAGTGTAACATGTGCTCTTAAAAAATTTGTCTGTGACATACAGTGTACTTTTTCCGTAGACGCTGAGGATAGTGACATTACCAGTGGTACCTTTCCCGTATAATGTTTCCTCATTCCACATACCTGTGACATTCCCTGTAATTTTTTCTTAGCCACTGGTGACAGCATTGACATTATCTGTGGAATATAACTTGTGTGACATTTCCACATCCCAAATACCTTTTAAAAAAAAATTGTGCAAATCCTATGCTACTGTACTCTACTGTATGTGTGACATACTTTCAAGCATATATAACATTTAATATGAAAAAGGCGAGCAGTAAGGAACAGGGAAGTGGCCTGATGCTGATGGTGCATTTAGAGGCCGTGGCTCTGGGTGCGTTTAAACTGTGCCTGCTGCCAGAGCACAAGAAAAACAATCATCCACGATACCTAGCTTCATGTCCCAATTTGCAGGGCGGCACAGGACATTACTACTGAAGTCAGACCAGTGTGACCAGGTGGTCGGTTGGATTTCAGAAGATAATGCTTCCAGTCAGTTAAGCACCACCCTGTCTTCCACCAGGTCCAGTCTCAGTAGCCAAGGCCCTTGCATATGATGTTTTATAGGGTCAGCTCACCTGCAGGCCCTCGCATATAATGTTTATAGGGTCAGCTCACCTGCAGACCCTCACAAACAACCTTTTAGAGGGTCAGCACACCACCAGGCCCTGACCTACAATCTTTTAAAGGGTCAGCTCACCTGCAGGCCCTCACCTACAATCTTTTACAGGGTCAGCTCACCACTAGGCCCTCACCTACAATCTTTTACAGGGTCAGATCACCTGCAGGCCCTCACCTACAACCTTTAAGAGGGTCAGCTCACCTGCAGGCCCTCACATATAATGTTTTACAGGGTCACCTCACCTACAGGCCTTCACCTACAAACTTTTAGAGGGTCAGCTCACCAGCAGGCCCTCACCTACAATCTTTTACAGGGTCATCTCACCTGCAGGCGCTCGCATATAATGTTTTACAGGGTCAGCTCATCTGCAGGCCCTCACCTACTAGCTTTTAAAGGGTCATCTAACCAGCAGGCCCTCACCTACAATTTTTTAGAGGGTCATCTCACCAGCAGGCCCTCACCTACAATCTTTTACAGGGTCAGCTCACCTGCATGACCTCACATATAATGTTTTACAGGGTCAGCTCACCTGTAGGCCCACACATATAATGTTTTACAGGGTCAGCTTATCTGCAGGCCCTCACCTACAACCTATTAGAGGGTCAGCTCACCGACAGGCTCTCACCTACAACCTTTTAGAGGGTCATCTCCCCTGCAGGCCCTCGCATATAATGTTTTACATGGTCAGCTCACCAGCAGGCCCTCACCTACAACCTTTTAGAGGTTCGGCTCACCTGCAGGCCCTCACACATAATGTTTTACAGGGTCAGCTCAGAAGCAGGCCCTCGCCTACAATTTTTTACAGGGTCAGATAACCTGCAGGCCCTTACATATAATGTTTTACAAGGGCAGCCTATCTGCAGGCCCTCACCTACAAACTTTTAGAAGGTCAGCTCACCGACAGGCTCTCACCTACAACCTTTTAGAAGGTCAGCTCCCTTGCAGGCCCTCACATATAATGTTTTACAGGGTCAGCTCACCTGTAGGCCCTCACCTACAACCTTTTAGAGGGCCAGATCACCAGCAGGCCCTCACCTACAATCTTTTACAGGGTCAGCTAACCAGCAGGCCCTCACCTACAAACTTTTAGAGGGTCAGCTCACCTGCAGGCCCTCATATATAATGTTTTACAGGGTCAGCTCACCTGCAGGCCATCAACTACAACCTTTTAGAGGGTCAGCTCACCAGCAAGCCCTCACCTACAATCTTTTACAGGGTCAGTTCACCTGCAGGCCCTCGAATATAATATTTTAGAGGGTCAGCTCACCTGCAGGCCCTCACCTGCAACCTTTTAGAAGGTCAGCTAACCAGCAGGCCCTCATCTACAATCTTTTACGGGGTCAGCTCACCAGCAGACCCCAACACCTAATGTTTTAAAGGGTCAGCTCAGCAGCAGGCCCTCACCCTGTGTATGATGCCCTCCTTTATTTGTAACAAAGGGTGTATTGGAATGCTGGTTCCTTTAAATTTTTGGCAGCCCTTTCACTTAGTGCATAGGCTTTATGAGTGTAGGAGTCCCACTACACAAACAATTGTATCACAATGTGAATGAGGCCCTCCTTTATGTGATATACAGGTTGTATTGGAGTACCTCTTGCTTGTACTTTTTGGCAGCACTTTATATACAAGTAAATATAAAGGAAAGTGGCATACTACTCGGACAACACCGTTCCCAGCAGTGACCTGGGAGTCAAAGAAGCATCCAGACATCCTCCCCATGCTGTTCCCGAACCATTTCGGTCATGTTTTTATCAATTTCTGACCTTTTCCTATGAACCAGGCACCCTCCCCTCTTCAGAGCAGGAGGTGCCTAGTTTAATGCTTGGGTTCTCCCATTGACTTCCATTATACTCCTTATATATACTACTTATATTGAGCATCCCGATTTGTTTGGGTTCGAGCACCCGAGCACTTGGGTACTCGATCAACACTGCTGCCCATAACATAGCTAGAGATTAAACAGGTTTCCAATGTAAACATTTCCATAGTGAACAGCTCTTACAAAAAGCATGCCTCACTTTAGAGAACATGTTTTGTCCTGCATTACATAGACAATCCATTTATTTGAATTAGAGCTGTGTCATTTATTATTTCCCCTATGGAGGCATTGCAGAGAAATTGAATGCTTAATACAAGATTTTACTACAGATTAAACCTTTTTGCTCAAGGTCCCAACACTTGTGATTAGCTTATTGTCCAGAACCACTTCTAACAAGTATGAATTGTTCACATTACTAAAATACACATGTATTTACCATGGTTTTACAGGATTTCCATAGTACAGTTTAATTAACATAAATGTATATATAGATTTTTTTTTTCGTTAGATTTTTTTCGTTAGACAATCCTGTGGAATTCCTGAGGAAAATATTTTATTCAGATAGCATTGAGGATAATCTTGTGACTGGTTCTCCTGTCGTTCAAGGCCACTCACGAAGTCTACTATTTATCACCTGTCACAAATCCTGATCATTCAAAAGTTTGATTTACATTGTGTTATCCATTATATTCTTTTTTTCTCCCTTAAAACTTTTAAGTTTACATTGTTGTCAAGGTCTTGTAGACATGATAAGGAAATCCCCCCCCCCCCTTCCATTTGTATTGTAATTTGCAAGGGTCTGCAAACATACAGTGCAATTATGGTTGAGTCCTTTATGCATGTGTTAGACCAAACAAGGATTTGATTTAGAAAAGGGAGACGTATCAATTGTTCCTTTACATGTATTTACTCATTAGGATATTCACTCCAGGCTTTTGGTGAAGCGCTTTCAGCAGCCCTACATTTGGCATCTCCATTAGGAGTTCTGTTGAGGTTTAGTAACTTTTCACAGCAAGAATAGGGCAGCATGCAGAGTTGCTCTAGCTGGTAAAATAGTGGAAACTCATTAAAACTCCAATACAGATAAGCAAATTGCTTGACATTTGTTTTGTGCACAATATCATATCCAAAAAACCATGAAGGGACATGCGTTACACTTACAAAAGAGCTTTATTGAACATGTAATTTATTACATCAATAGATAAAATTATTGAAATATAGCAAAAATAGCTGCATAAATGGCAGTAGCAAAAGCCAGCGGCTCACACATTAACCTGGAGGCCTAAATACTATAAATAATTTAAATGTATACCCAGAACATTATTATAGCAATGTATATGTCTATGCTTGTCCTTAAATTTAGTTATGGCCCGAAAAAAAGCCACTAAAACTGATACATATAGAACTATCATAAGATAATAAACATGATCATTATACCTGGGATAACAGCCAGTAAATAGTGAGGACCTCTGGGCAACGCCGAGCGCACCCCGGATCCCGTTTTCACCAATGTCGGCGCATACAGCAGCAGGGGTCTGGCTATCAGTGACTGCTGTACGCCACTGGGATTTCAGACCTAGTTCTTAGTACTTTACATGTACAGTGCTGGTATCCTACGGGTTAATATCACTTTGCTGGACAGAAGAGCTGCAGAACTGCATTTGTCATCTCAATTTGCCTGAAAGAAGAGTTCTTTAAAAAATGTGGCTATCCAGCTAACAAAGGATCCAAAATTCCTTCCCACTTTTGAAAGATATTCAGAAACCTCTGGCAGATTATAATTTTACATGATCTCCTTCGATAAGTGGGAAGAAGTCACTGAAATCTTATATCTTTCCTAAATTTACATGTCCTACACTGGCTTGCTATCTCATTGCCTCAGAGTTTCTTTACCACTGTGAAATTAGCTTTCTCTAAATTTCTTTGCAATTGTAAGAGACCAAAACTAGCACACTCACTTTTGAATCAAATAAAGGACTGGGGAAGTTTACCTATGCCAGATATTCAATCATTACTGGGCTATAATTGTAGCCAGATGTATGCACTTACCTCATAGCATTAGCTTTCAGTTAGAGCATGACATCTCCCATAGAAAAAAAATATAACTAATAGTCACCTTATCTGATAGCGAAGAGGCCTACATGGCCATCTTGATTAAAGATCCTGTGCGAAATATCTTGCAATGCGTGATGACGTCTTCACGCTGCCCGTCGTGGTGAAGTCATACGTCACCGTGCTCAAGATTTCACACAGGATCTTCAATCAAGATGGCCATAGCGGCCTGTTTAGACTCAAATGGATTAGGTGAGTATGTGTTTTTTTTTAATGCCATATGAGGAAAAATTGATTTGTTACCATGAAGCATGAGGAAATTCATCTTCACAGCGAATCAAATTTTCCCTTAAAATTTGGATTGAAGTCCACTTCAGATACTTCGATTCGCTCATCCCTACTAACAATGCCCGACAATAACCAAAAGTATGTTTTTTCAAAGCTAGACATCTCGTGCCACTTATCTTGGGATATCTCCAGCCAACAGGAAAGGTAGAGAAGAAAACATCTGTGTGAGCTGGAATTGTCATGATAAGACAGCACCTTTTAGTTGCTGTTAATTCATATTTCCTGAACAGCACATTATATAATATACATACAGAGGCATAGCTATAAAGGGTACAGAAGTAGCAGTCGCTACCGGGCCCAGGAGCCTGAGGGGCCCAAAGACCCTTGTGCCACATAAGAAGACACCGGTATTATAGAAAGTGAATGCTTGTCAAGTTATACCTCTGGCTGGAGGGAAGGGGTTACAGTAGGTCGAGATTTTGCTCCACTTCATAACTCTGACAGATCCACCGCGAGGTATCGTTTTTTTTTGGACCGGCATCTAAAATGCTGGTCTTAATAAATATGCACCTAAGAGTTTAATAGAGGCTTTATTTTCTAAATCTAAACATTTTTTTGTAATATTATCATATCCTTAAAACTTCTAATTGGACATGTTTTATATGGAGCGTCCTACATAACTTTATAACTTATGCCTAAAAAGATAATTATACCATGAGCTGTAAAATGTTATAGGTATTTTGTGATTGGTAAAGCCTCACATTTTATAGTTTGTCGGCAACAGAAGATGGTAGGGTTTCCTATATTCGAAGTAAGATTTTTAATTAAAGCACACAGTGAGCGGTTAAGTAAAGGGACATTAAGGGAGGATCACACAGCAAGAGTGGTAAAATGTATTTGTTTTAAATTGCTTCCCTGAGGAAAATCGTACTTAGACAATAGGCTTGTGTTGCCAATAGATCCCAGAAGAGCAATAGAAAAGTGACATACTGCCTCATGCTATTGCCACATCATATCTGTCCCACACAATGGCTTGTATTTTAAACATTTTCTATACTGAATGCTGCTAAAAATAATATCTTAGCAAATACATCTTCAAATAGATTCTTCAAGCACACTGGTGGTCCTTTTATTATCTAATTTGAAGGGAAAACACTGACCATGAGCATAATTTATTTCTCAGCACTTACACTATGATTATGATTATTATTTGATTATGATAATTACAAAACGATTTAGCTAAATAAACACATAAAGACAATCCAGTAAAAAAAAATTAAATGTTGGTAATTATACTTTGTAAAACAGTATTACAGTATGGTTTCTACATGTTAGCTGTTTGTGGCTGCTTTCTTCAGGGAACATGAACTCTAAGTTCATATTTAAATATCTCCAATGCTACAGAATAAAAACAAGCAACAAATTTGGGCTTCAAAAAGTAGCAAAATATGTATTTTGCAACTTTTTGTGTTCCTTGCTCAAAAAAGGGTTTGCATTTTTACACCACTCCCACCAGTTATGAAAAGTGGGTGTGGTTAGATATGTTAATCAGTTTCACTCCAGATTCATCACCACAGCTTGTTAAAAAGTGACCAAAAGTCGCAAACTCAATCTGGTAGGAAGGTTGTTCAGTGAAAGTGGTAGGGGGCATCAAATTTAACAAACAACAATGCAAACTTAGATACATTTGGTACAAAGTATGCAGACTCCAGCAAAACTGACTTGAAATATTACCCTCATTATACATTTTCTCTATGTGTTGTCTAATTCTGCAGTCATGTGTGAATTTGTTCAGAAAAAAATAATAATAAAAAACTAGTTGCAATAGCGAACTTTAAGGTATGACCACATAAGGAAATTTTTCATCTATTAACCCTACACAAACATCTGGACTTCACTTCTGGGGAACCATCAGGCTGATACCTCCTGGTGTAGTCTCTGTGTGATTGAAAGCTGACCCATGGGGACAGCAAAACCAGCGCGGAGTACCAAAGGATCAGGTTAAACCATATTAAGGGACAGGATAGGCAGAGTATGAGCAGTCCCAGTGGCATGCAGAGGTCATCAGGAAGCAGAGTAAATTATTTTAAAGCAGTTCACTGTGGGGCATGGGAGCTTATGGCTCCCATCCCACCCGTAGTTCAGCCTCATAGGCTTCAGGCCACTAGGCCAGAAACCCAGGAGGCAGTGAAAGGGTGCAGGCACAGTAAAGGCTAAACTTCATGCACGGTAAGGACCTGCTGACCTCACAATATCAGATGACATTCCTAGGTCATGTGGGTAAGAATCTGGCACTCAGCACAGGCAGGTTGTTTGCAGAGCAGGAAGGTCAGGTCACGGATGGCTGCTCAGGAGTGTCAGAGCCAAGAGGGAGATAAAGAGGGAGATAAAAAGTGTCTATCAGTGCAGGAGAGGTATATGTGTGTACTGCGAATGTACTGACGACTGGGTGGCTCTGAAATCTATAAAGGGGGGTTCTGTGTAAGATTGGAGGGGGCTGTCTAACATTGTATAGAAGGGGCAGTGTAAAATTGTATGCTGAGAGAGGGAACCATGGAAGATTGTATGAAGGGGGGGCCGTGTAAGATTATATGGATGGGGGTCCTGTAAGATTGTATGCTGAGACGGGGACCTCTAGTGTCCTGCACTCAGTTTTATAAGGTGAAGTAATGATATGGCGCAGGAGGGCACTGTATGACTGCTTGTGCCAGGATGCCTGAACTCAGGCCATAGGTGGCAACAAAGAGAGGATTATAGGTGAATATTTATTTATTTATTCATTTTATTTTTCTTAATGTTTGTATATATTAATGCAGGCAGTCCTGGGGGCACAGCAGTAGTGAGGAAGAGCATTTGATATACTATGGAGAGGGAATTATATGTATTAATAAAACAGGGAACCATTATATACTAAAAGGACAGAGGGGGAACTATATATCCTAATAATATGGGGGGGGGATAATATACTAATAATATAGAGGGGGCCGCAACATATATTAGTAATATAGAGTGGGCAATTATATGTTCTAATAATACAGAGGGGGGGATTATATATTGTAATAATACAGAGGGGGCTATTATATATTCTAATAATACAGAGGGGATCATTATATATCCTAATAATACAGAGGGGGTCATTATATATACTAATAATACAGAGGGGGCCATCGTATATCCTAATAATACAGAGAGGGACATTATGCATACTAATAATACAGAGGGGACAATATATATATACTAATAAAACAGAAGGGGCCAATATACACACTTATAATACAGAGGGGAACATTATATATTCTAATTATACAGAGGGGGCATTATAAATACTATCAATACAGATGGCATTATATATATATGCACAACATGATGTGGGTGCATTACATGTAGTGGCACTACAGAGGGTGTTATAATACGGGGGATCTACTGTGGAGCATTATAAATACTCAGGCTACTATAAGGGGTATTATGACTACTGGGGACACTATCAGAGTCATTATAACTACTGGGGATACTATAGAAGGCATTATATCTACTGGGGACACCATAGGGGGCTCTATAAGACTGCCTTATAGATCAGCCCTATTACTACTGTGAGCTTTATAGGAGGTCTTATAGAGGGGTCTTGTTACTGCTGGTAACACTATAAGTGCTTTTTAACTAGTAGGGTCCCTACAGGGGCATTATTAATATTAGAGCACAATATGGAGGGCATTACTAATGGGGTAGCTATTTGGTGTACTGTAGGGGCACTATTAGTATTGAGGGCAGTATGGAAGCACTCTTACTATTGGGAGGATTATCTGTATGACACTGTTGTTTCTGCAGTATAGTATTTGGGAGTATTGGGGTGCACAGAGGGCAAGCTGTTGGGGGTAGCAGCAGGATGACAATGTTAGGGCAAAATAAGGGGGAGGATGATAGAAAAGTGAAGAAATTAAGATGTCTGTGTGTTAAACTATGCAGGAATTACACATGGCTGGAAGAAATTAGTCGGTCTGATCTCCAAAAGGAGAAAATGAGAAAAGAGAGCATCGAAATAAGAGGAGACATCACTGGATGTGAGAGGTATGTGGGGTTGTATTCTGCTGTATGTTTTGTAGAGATGTATGTAATGTCAATCCAAATATCTCTTTAATAATAGGGCTGGGGGAGTTGTTGGACTGAGAATTTTGCACAGCAGGGGCAGCAGAAAGTGTAGAATTGGCCCTTCCCTTTATGCCACTGAGGGCCCCTGTAGGCCCACACTGCCGCATCCCTGCCACAGATCATGCCAATGCACACAATTTTTACTGTGTGCATTGCCGGGGTGGGCAGCACCAGAATTCATAACCCATGGTGTCCAAAATGCCCTTGTCTTAACATCCCCACTCTAGCTAGCATCAGGACATTCTGTGCGGGGCTCTCAAAGCTTGCTCTGCCTCCTCCCTCTTGCAGCGCTGCTGCTGTTTCCTGCTAGAGGAGGAGAAGGACAAATCAGGTGACATCTGCTTCATTATCTGTAGTCAGAGCATTATCACTGTATCTGTGGTGTTACATAGGATTGCATGTAGGTAAAAAGGTGTGTGTCCACAGGATAGAGGGGGGCACAATACTTGGCTTGTCCCAGGCACTGGAAACCCATGCTACGCCACTGGACAGTCCTAGGTCAGGACAGACAGCAAAGGGTCAATACGGAGGTCAAGTTCAGGACCGGCAGCAGAGGGTCAGAATCCAGTAAATGGCAGAACATCAGTACATGGGCAGACAACAGAAACAGGACACTATCAAACTAGGAACCCTCTTGCTCTGGACCCTCTCATAGGGAAAGTGCCTTAAGTACCCAAAAGTGGCCAGCCAAAGACGGGAGTGAATTAGAGTGAATGCACAGTCCCTTTAAGAGCTGGAGGGAGCACCCTACAGTGAGAGCTGAGATGTCTTACCTGGCAAGGAGCAGGTTGAAGCCTGCCAGGGAAAAGAAGCAGCCAACTCCAGTGGCAAGAACTGTGACTAGAGGGCAGAGAAAGACTGGTGAGTTTGGGTTAACAGTGCAAGAGAAAAAGTGTAACTGGAAGAGTGGGCACTGGCCTCAAATATTGCAATGACCAAGCTGCAGCGAAAATATATGTTCTATCCAAGGCTGTGTGGATTTATTAACACAACCCTAAAACATACTAGCAGGCTTCACATAAAAATTAATTTTAGCCCTGATATATAGAACATTAGAACATGAATCTTATTGAGGACAGGGATTTATATAACGCTACAGAATATGTTGGTGCTGTGTAAGCAACAAAAAATGCATTTTAGAAAACCTGTATTTTTCAATTTACTAATACAGTGATTGATATTATTTATTCTGACAGCAAGTGTTACTCACCTTGTCCAGCTCATGTGATGAGTGCCGGAGGACTTCCACAGCTCCAGTTTTCTCCTTCAATCCTGTCTTCAGCTACGGACTTGCTGAATCTGGACACATCATTCTTTCTTCCTTCTTCCTTATCATGGCTGAGGCTGTTGGGTTGCTGGGATAACCTGTGTATGATGATAACGTTAAAAGAAGTTCAGTTAGTCAACTTGGGTGGCAGTGATCGTGTTAGGGATAGCTTTTTAATCTGCCCTAATTTTCTTTGATTTGATCCATAAACACACAGTACATTGACAAATTTCGGGCCTCCCTGAGCTTTTCTCAAACGTCTTACACGGAGAACAAGATACACAGCTTAAATCATATGCACAAATGGCACGTTAAGATGACGTCTGGTGCCGTCACTTGGGTATCCACGTAAACAAAGTATTACTTGCAGACAATATTCTACAATTCCTCTGAGAATATTGCATGACAGTAATACCTTGCTTACACTGGTTACCTAAATGGTTACATAATCTAAGCATGCCATTTATGTATATGAGTTAAACTGTGTATCTTGTTCTCAATGTATTAAAATGGTTGAGAAAAGTTGAGATAGTCTGGAGGGCTAAACCTTGCCCTAGTAATTTATGTTTATGGATTACATAAAAGCCAGTGACTGAAGAGGACTGTGTGTTGGGATTTATGTCAAAGTGCTGATGATGTAAGTCCTGGAGGTCTATTAAAATACGTACGAATTGCCCTTCCATGCTTTGCTTATAGTTTAAGGTAAACACTGTTACCTGTTTCCTGTGCATTGTGACTCTGATCCTGATTGACTCTGACTTGGACCTCATTCTGGAAAATTCCTACTGCCTTCACCTTCGGATTGTTTGCCTGGTACCTGCTTTTCTACTCCTGGTTCTGACTTTTGGCTCCATTTTTGACCATGCAAAAGTGTGCTTTTTTGGCCTGTCGTGTGACATTCTAGCTGTTCTTCTGGTGAAAACCATTTGAACCAGTTGAATGAAGCAGCAGAAATGCATGGATGTCTGCTCCTCTATTCAAAAGAGGAGCATGGGCCACCATTTTTGTAATCATCAGGAGCCGCAGCAGTTGGACCCTTGCTGATCAGACACTAATCCTCTATCAGGTCTTAATGGGACAACTACTGTAAGGTATTTAACTTTCCCTGGTCCTTGGGCATTTGGACTCTGATCCTGCCCCTAATGTCTTATAGGTGCGGGTCCCACCACTGGTACCTGCACCTATATCGAGAACGGAACCGCACAAGGTTGTGGCTGGAGGCCCCCGCTCCCATTCATTTCTATGGGGCCAACGGAAATAATCGAGCCAGCGCTCGGCTATTTTCGCCGGCCCCATAGAAAATAAATGGAGGGCGGCTGCACAAGCGCAGTGCACCTTCCTTCACTTGCAGGGCTCCATTCTCAATATAGGTGCGGGTCCCAGCGGTGGGACCTGCACCTATAAGACAATGGGGGCATATCCTAGTGATATGCCCCGGTTGTCCATGAGGAGACAACCCATTTAGAGATGAGAGAATTGTTAGATTTTGTTGCAACCATTCTACAGTACTGTCTTAGGCAGGTGTGGGAAAATCCTGCAGAGTAAGACTGCTTTCAAAAATAGAAGTCTTAGAAATTGAAGTCGTGTGAACATGTTTAAAGTGTAATGTGATTTAATACATATCTGGGTCTAACATTGTTGAGCAAACACCAGTTAGCATACCAGCACATGATGCAGTATACTCAAGTGAGTAAAATGCAGAGGCCCTGGACATAGCAGTATAACCACTAAAAATGTCTCAGGTGTCACTGTGAGTCATCTGCCTTTGACAGTACGTGACAAACTTTGTTGATGAGCCACACTGGGACAGAGGAAAACATACTGCACTGTGATTTAAAGGTGGATTTTGCTGTATATTGTGCAAAGCTCACTGGTGGCACTGAAAGGCATAATTGCTTGCAATATGCTGCATTGGCTAAACTAAGTCATGCGGTCATTGTAGGCGTGATGCTGCACGAATCTGATGACAGAGGAATGCAGGAGACAGATGAAAGTGACAGATGCTGTAGCTCCTGTGAAAAGCTAGGTATTGAGTAGAGGTGAGCGATACTTGCAAATAAGGGGCTCAACCTCAGGGCCTACAGAGAGCAAGCTTTTACTAGCATCAAAAAGATGGGGATGACAAAGCAAAATGACTGAAGGAAGCTTTCTAGCCTATGTATTCTGGAAGAAGCTTAGGCTGGTGGATAAGCCATGTTTTGAGACCAGGCAATCATCAAGAGGTACAGAAAACGAAAGTCTGAGGTCCACTCTACTGAGAGTCAAAAGAAGAGAGAAACCTCAAGCTATTAAAGAAACTGTGCAGATTGTGTGGTACTGTGGTACTGAGCCACAAGGTGAGACTGCTGCGGGGAAAACTGTGGCTCTTTAATCCCTATTGCTTCCAATCTGAGGAGACCTGTACAAACATACCAATAAGCAGTGACCTGAGAGCAATGCAAGTTCCTTTAACAATGGCAACAGCCAGACAGGGCCCTATCCCTTAAGGATAGTAAAAATGACGTATAGTAAAAATGGCAGCACCATATCAATACTCAACACCTTGAAGGGACCAGCCAGTCCCAAATATAAAACAGGAAAATAAGGCAGCACTTCATGCATAAAAATAATATCTTTCCTTTATTCATCCATGTGGGCAGTGCGACGTTTCGGCTCCAAACAACTGAGCCTTTCTCAAGCAATGTGTAGGGCCATGTGCAGCAAATTTATAGGTACATCAATTAAACCATGATTACAAAATAATTAGATAAAAACAGTGTACAAAAATACATAATTAGATCAAATTATCAGCTGTGGCTTTGCACGTCTTTTATATTGAACTTTGTTTGACCTTTTCAATCATGTCTACCGAGGAAGTGGATTCACCCTGTGGCGTTACCTATACACAAGAAGCGGTGGAGCGGATTCTAGGAGGAGTAAATGGGGATGCAGCTTTTCTCAACACACCGTCCATTAAAGAGCTCAAGAGAAAACGTGAGTTTTTATCTAGGAGAGAGATTACATTGCATCTACACATGACTACCTTGAAGGAGTATTATATGGCACAACGTATACCAAGGGGCATGCGATCTCATTTGCGTCCTAATATTTTCTCCAGTAGTCTAACATTTTGTAAAGGATTTGAGACTCTATCTAACAAATATGCGATGGACTATATTTTGTTGAATCTGGAGTTTTTGCAGACTGAACTTGCTAGTGTGGCTTTGGATCTGTCGGCAGTGGAAACATAATTGATTCAAATTTTGTCACAATATGACTATGTTAAACATCAGGATATGTTCTTGGAAGCATCACTGCGTTTCCAAACTGAAATTGAGGAGGGTAAACACATTAAGTGGAACCGGGATTTGGATGACTATAAAAAAGGAAAAATCTATGTTTGGCAGACAGAGGACAGGTATCCTCAAAACACTAAAGATACCAGGAAGAGAAGGAAGGCTACTACCCCAGATGACTCTTTTTTGTCACAGAATGGACTTCTAGTAAAAGAACCAGGAATTACACCAGACGTGGAGGCCGCAGACACAGGAGAGGACAAAAAGCTGCGCAACAACAAGACACGATTTCAAGGCAACAGAACCCAACCCCCCAGGAGAAAATGACTTGTCCTCTAAGGTGTTGACTGAACATCAAGTTAGTGTATTATCAAAAGGACTCTCCTTTTGTCCTGATACATGTACTAGTTGGCTTGACATTGAAGCTGACCTTTTTTCTTTTTTTCGTGCTATTAAGCTCAAAGTGTGGTTTGCAGACAGTATACGTAGGAATTTACCCATAAGCAGTGAATTGACCTTGAGGCAGTTTGACTTGCATTTGAAAAGCAATTTTTGCCCTAATATAAATGATCCAGCTATTAATGCTTATATGACAGCTGGTAAATCTGAAATTTCTGCACTTAAAACTGCTTACTCTGGTCAACCACTGTGACACCCATGGGCATAGCTATAGGGGGTGCAGAGGTAGCAGTCGCTACCGGGCCCAGGAGCCTGAGGGGGCCCAAAGACGCTTGTGCCACATAAGAAGACACACAAGGCACTGAGGGACAGGGGGCCCAAGCTGAACTCTTGCACCAGGGCCCATGATCCGTTAGTCGTGTTGGATACTGAGAAATATATCAATGAGATATTGAGACAGCTTGGTGACAATAATGTTTACGAATGTATTGATTTTGATCCATGATTTCGCATAGCAGAGGTAATTAAACATGAGCTGACTAATGCGGTAGCAGCTGGTGTCATAGATGATGAACTGAGAGAATTTCTCACAGTTCTGCATCCTATAACCCCGGTATATATATATATTGCCAAAAATCCTCAAGACATTGGTCAACCCTCCTGGCCGACCAATTGTCTTGGGTTCTGACTCCATCTTCAGCCACATATCAATTTTCCTTGATAAAACACTGCGTACCTTTGCAACAGGCAGTAAATCACACATCGTAGACACATCTGATTTCTTGAGGAAGCTAACAGGGGAATAGTGGCAGTTTCACGTATGTTGGACATGTCCACACTTACAACGAAAGCAAGCAGTTTTATATTGGCGATGTTTAGGATAGTACTAGATTATAGTTATTTCCTCTTTAAGGATAGCTATTACAGTTGTGTTCAAAATTATTCAACCCCCACTGAAATTGAGTGTTTTGGCCAGTTTGACATTGATTTTGATCATTTCAGTCATCTTGTTTGCAATTAAATCAAAGAGGCACTTGTAAGTCAGACAAATATAACATAACATTTATAATGAAATAACCACAAATGTCTTTTCGGTGCTCACATCATTATCAGTTTTATTCAACCCCCAAGTGACATTCAATCTTAGTACTTAGTACAACATCCTTTTCCAGTTATAACAGCTTTTAAACGTGAAGCATAGCTTGACACAAGTGTCTTGCAGCGATCTACGGGTATCTTCGCCCATTCTTCATGGGCAAAAGCCTCCAGTTCAGTCACATTTTTAGGCTTGCGCGCTGCAACTGCTTTCTTTAAGTCCCACCAGAGGTTCTCAATCGGATTTAAGTCTGGTGACTGCGATGGCCACTTCAAAATGTTCCAGCCTTTAATCTGCAACAATGCTCTAGTGGACTTGGAGGTATGCTTGGGATCATTGAAAGGTCCAACGTCTCCCAAGCCTCAGGTTTGTGACGGACTGCATCACATTTTCATCCAATATCTCCTGGTACTGAAGAGAATTCATGGTACCTTGCACATGCTGAAGCTTCCCTGTACTTGTAGAAGCAAAACAGCCCCAAAGCATTATTGACCCCCTGCCATGCTTCACAGTAGGCAAGGTGTTCTTTTCTTCATAGGCCTCCTTCAAACATAGCGTTGATCCATGAGCCCAAACAGTTCTAATTTTGTTTCATCAGTCCACAGAACACTATCCCAAAACTTTTGTGGTTTGTCCACATGACTTTTGGCATACTGCAGTCGACTCTTCTTATTCTTTGGAGACAGTAAGGGGGTGCGCCTGGGAGTTCTGGCATGGAGGCCTTCATTATGCAGTGTGCGCCTTATTGTCTGAGCTGAAACTTCAGTACCCGCATCTGACAAATCTTTTTCAGTTCCTCAGCAGTCACACGGGACTTTTCTCCACTTTGCGCTTCAGGTAGCGCACAGCAGTCGAAGTCAGCATCTTCTTTCTGCCACGACCAGGTAGCGTTTTAACAGTGCCCTTTGCCTTGAATTTGCGAATGATGCTTCCTATGGTGTCTCTTGGTATGTTTAACATCTTTGCAATCTTCTTATAGCCATTGCCCTTCCTGTGAAGAGAAATCACCTCTTCTCTTGTCTTCCTGGACCATTCTCTTGACTTCACCATGTTTGTAAACACACCAGTAAATTTCTAGAAGGAGCGGAGTATCACAGTCATTTTAAATCTGCCTAATTGGTGCTTATTATGCTTGATTGCTGCTATTTGACATCCACATGTGTTTTCAATACCTGATCGAAAACACTTGAATGAACCTCTGTTCTTAAGAGTGGTAGTCTTTAAGGGGTTGAATAATTGTGTCAATGAAGAAATCACAAACAAAACATTTAATACTGTATTACAAAAACAATTGATGTCATTTTAGTTACATTTGGTTCTTTAAAAAGTCCTTGTAAGATTTCATTCTGAACACAATTACAAATGTACACTAAATTCCCTAAAACCCTTTACAGCATTGGGGGTTGAATAATTTTGAACACAACTGTATGTGCAAAAACAAGGTGTGGTGATGGGGTCCCATGTGGCCCCAACTTATGCCAATATTTTTATGCGTCTATTTGAGGAGGATGTCGTCTATGTTTGACACCACTTCAGCCATGTGCCAGAGTGGTGGCGTTACATCAACAACGTCTTCCTCATATGGACAGGCTCTGAAGAACAATTACTTGATTTTCATGTATACCTTAACAGTATTGATGAGAGTCGAATTTACATTGGTACACTCAAACACTGAATTGCAGTTTCTGGATACCAATGTAATATTTGGGGATGGCAAATTGAGTACAAGGGTATTTACAAAATCTAAGAATAGGAATACCATTTTAGCTTACAATAGTAGCCATCCTAGATCCATGGTCAGGATTCTCCCATACCCACAATTTATGAAGGGAAAGGGTATTACAACGGATCCCAGTACATTAAAAGAGACCCTGGAGGAGTTCACCAGCAGATTTCTGGAACGGGGCTACCCTAGGGATTTGCTGATGACTCAAATTGATAGAGTAACCAAGATTGATAGGAAAACGTTACTAAATGACTCCAAAGTGACTGAGAGAAAACCTAGGGTTGCATTCCTATCTACATACACTGATTTGAGTGCTAAAATTGCACAGATAACTAGACGCCATTGGAAAATACTAAAAGGATGCCATGGCACAATCCCTGAGTTCCAAATGCCACCACTAATGTCTTATCGTAGATCAAAGAGCCTGCGTGACAGATTGGTCAGGGCAGATGTTGGACCCATCACTGTGAGCAGACAGTCCACAATTATGGGCACAGGGACAGGATGCTATCCCTGCCTCCATTGTGTGAACTGCTGGTATATTATTAAGGGGACATTGTTTGTACATCCAGATACGGGTATGAACTTCCCAATAATGTTTCATCTTACGTGTAACAGTAATTATGTTGTCTATGTATTTACCTGCCCTTGTCATAAACTATATGTGGGGGAAACTTCCACTGATTTCAAAACCCGATTCAACAATCACCGCTTCTCAATTAGACAAAATAGGATGGATTTACCGGTATCTAGACACTTTGTTGAGCTCAAACATTCAGAGAAAGACCTGAGATTCTGTATAATTGATCATATCCCTATGCCCAGGAGGGGTGGTGACAGATCAATACTTCTGAAGAGGAGAGAACTCACGTAGATCCATACATTTGGATCCCTCAAACCACGTGGTTTAAATGTAGAGTACAATCTGGGTGTGATGATGTAAAAGTGCTGCTTCCCTTTGACTCCGTCTAGTCTACCGTACTCTGCTGACGATTATGTATATGGTAGTTTACACTGGACAATAATTTTAATTTTCTATTATTTCTTGCAGATATTGGTGTGTCGGAGGTGGGAGGTGGAAGCCTGGAGACTATATGGCGGCTTGGAGGATGTTCATGTTACTGTGAAGCTCCTACCAATCAAGTTGTATGTTTTGGATAGTTTTTTTTATATTTTTTTTATATTGTTTAGTATTGAACGTCAAACTCACCTGTTTTATTGGGGGTGTTGTGATCAATATGACGCATTGGAGGAGATCCCTCCTTCGGCAGTTAGCTATGGGTTTTGGGTGAAGTTGGGGTGTGACATCTGGCCTCCAGTAATATGGTAACCATTTGTGACCCCACTCTCTCCGGTTCCGTGCTTGTAGCTCCATTTGGGACATAGCATTGGATTTCGGGACCCGTTACAGCAGTAGCCGGTAATAGTCATCGTCACACATCCCTATGGCTAGTTTTCCTATCTCTTTTTTACATTAAGAGCAACCAATAGTGACATGATTTTTAGACAAGTGTCTTTTGAAAACAGTGCTGTGTATGCCATAAGAAAAAGAACTGGCATTATGCCCTTAAGCAAGATGGCGGACAGAGTTTTGTCTGGACATGCGCACTGAGCAACCTCGGTCGATGATGTGATTGGTGCTCCTGACATGCGCAGAATGGAGCATAGGATAGGACGCAAACTTGCTCAACTGGATGCCACTCCTCCACTTCAATAAGTTGCTTATTCGTCCCATGAGGCTTCACCCCCCACGGCTAAATACATCATCTGTAATGAATCGGATTATGCACTATAGCACTTTTTGGTCAGGTGTTTACCATTGTCATTAATTATGAATATTCACTTTTTAACAAATTATGACTTTTTTATGCACATCTATTTGTCTTATGTAATCATATATACTTAATCACATTATTATCACATGAATTCTTGTAGCATTTTGATCTAATTATGTATTTTTGTACACTGTTTTTATCTAATTGTTTTGTAATCACGGTTTAATTGATGTACCTATAAATTTGCTGCACATGGTCCTACACATTGCTTGAGAAAGGCTCAGTTGTTTGGAGCTGAAACGTCGCACTGCCCACATGAGTGAATAAAGGAAAGATATTATTTTTACACATGGAGTGCTGCCTTATTTTCCTGTTTTTATATATATATATATATATATATATATATATATATATATATATTATAATGTGAAACTGATATGTGAAAATTTGTTTTTTGTTTGGATCTTTGTTTGTTCTACATAAGCTCCTACGTGCCTTCATAGATCTTAAAGAGTAGCTAAACTTTTTTTTTCTTCAGTTAGACAGTGTCAGTGCATAGTTACAACTTACTAATATCCTTCATTTACCAATTACATCCTTTTCCCTGCATTAATTCCATCCAAAGATCATCTGTTGCAGTCCCAAAACTTGTCATGCACTGCAAGTTGCCAACTGAATCTCATCTTCATCTCCAAGGACTCTGTTTTTTACCCATAGCAACCAATAAAGCAGGATGCAATTTACACACTATTGTAATCGTAGCTGCTGGGACCCGACTTGTCACTCTGCCTTTTATCTCCATGCATTTCAGTTTGCCTTTCATCTCCCTTAATATGCTGTTTAACCCCTTCAGGACCCTGCCATTTTTCACCTTAAGTACCAGCCCATTTTTTGCAAATCTGACATATGTTACTTTATGTGGTGATAACATTAAAATGCTTTTACTTATCTAAGCCATTCTGAGACTGTTTTCTCATCACATATTGTACTTAATGACAGTTTTGAGTAAAAATATTTCATTTTTATTTATAAAAGAAGACCAAATTTACCCAAAAAAGTGGAAATATTCGCAATTTGCAAAATTTCAATTTCTCTGCTTTTAAAACAGATAGTAATGCCTCCTAAAATAGTTATTACTTTAAATTTCCTATATGTCTACTTCATGATTGGATCATTTTGTAAATGACATTTTCTTTTAAGTTTAGAAGCAAATCTTGAATTTTTCTAAATATTTCCAAAACCCACTTTTTAAGGACCAGTTCAGGTCTGAAGTAACTTTGTGAGGCTTACATAATAGAAACCACCCATAAATGGCCCCTCAAGGTATTCAAAACTGATTTTACAAACGTTCCTAACCCTTTAGGTGTTCCACAAGAATTAAAGGAAAATGGAGATTAAATTTCAGAATTTTACTTTTTTTGGCAGATTTTCCATTTTAATCCATTTTTTACAGTAACAAAGCAGGGGTTAACAGCCAAACAAAACTCAATATTTATTACCCTGATTCTGTAGCTTATAGAAACACATCATATGTGGTTGTAAACTGCTGTACGGGCACACGGCAGGGCGCAGAAGGAATAGAACACCATGTGGTTTTTCGAAGGCAGATTTCACTGGGATAATTTTTAGTTGCCAGGTCACATTTGAAGACCCCCCTGATGCAACCCTAGAGTAGAAACTCCCCAAAAATGACCCCATTTTGGAAACTACAGGATAAAGTGGCAGTTGATACTGTTGGTACTATTTAAGGTACATATGATTTTTGGTTGCTCTATATTACACTTTTTGTGAGGCAAGGTAACAAAAAATAGCTGTTCTGGCACAGGTTGTTACGGACAAGACAATACCAAATATGACTACTTTTTTGGTTGTTTGTTTCAGTTTTACATAATAAAGCATTTTTGAAAAAAAAATATTTTTGAGTGTCTCCATATTCGGAAAGCCATATTTTTTTTTATTTTTTGAGCGACTGTCTTATGTAGGGGCTCATTTTTATCAGTATGAGATGATGGTTTGATTAGTACTAATTTAGGGTGCATATGACTTTTTGATCGCTTGGTATTACACTTTTTGTGATGTTAGGTGAAAAAATTGGCTTTTTTGACACACTTTTTGTTTTATTTTACGGTGTTTACCTGAGGGGTTCGGTCATGTGAAGCGGCAATACCTAATATATATACTGTTTTTATTTATTTAAGTTTTACACAATAACAGCATGTTTTAGTGTCTCCACATACTGAGAGCCATATTTCTTTTATATTTTTTGGGCAATTGTCCTCGGTAGGGTCTCATTTTTTTGCGGAATGAGATAACGATTTGATTACTATGATTTTGGGGTGCGTATGAATTTTTGATTGCTTTGTATTACACTGTTTGTGATGTAAGGTGATTGCTTTTTTGACACCATTTAAATTTTATTTTTTTACGGGGTTCACCTGAGGGGTTAGGTCATGTGATATTTTTATAGAGCAGGTCGTTACGAAAGTGGCAATACCTAATATGCATATTTTTTTAATTTATTTAAGTTTTACCCAATAATATCATTTTTGAGACAAAAAATCATGTTTTCATGTCTCCATAAGAAGCCATAGTTTCTTTATTTTTTGGGCAATTGTCTTAGGTAGGGTATCATTTTTGCAGGATGAGATGACGGTTTGATTGGCACTATTTTGGGGTCCATATGACTTTATGATTGCTTGCTATTAAACTTTTTGTGACGTAAGGTGACAAAAATTGTTTTTTCGTTCGATGTGCGATAAAACTGACTGGTGACTTTTATTCTACAGGTCAGTACGAATCATGCGATACCTTAAACTTTATTGGTCACTTTGACATCCCATTACCAGACTGATACCATGTGTCCCTGATGAACATTGTTTATTATAAGCGGAAACCCGTTGGGACTTTGTATATTATATTAGATAAGTGATAGGGCTGCATAAAGACAGGCTAGCCGAGGCATGTGGACAGAGTACTCCTACCATCAAGGTGTTTCTCTGGGCTGAGCAGATTTTTTTAGGGGTAAGCATAGGGACAGGCATTAGTTTCTCTGACTTGCTGTTCCATCTGTTCTACCCAGCCTACCTAGCTGTTAACTGTCCTTTTTTTGACAGCTTTCTTTTTTTTTTTTTTTTTTTTTACTACGGTTATATTGGTCTTGGTGGGACCCGTCTTACTTATATGTACTTTATGATATATTGATTAAAAGTTAAGTTTTAGTAAGTTGCCCTCAGTGTAATATTCAAAAAAGAATAAGGGAAAATTGATGGGTGCTTCTAGACTTTCTTCTGTATGAACTGAATTATGTCGATTAGCCATTCAGTGATGAAAATTGTTTGTGATACAGCCTTTTTGGGAAAATTGGTTGGTTGCTGTAACTATGGTCAAAGACAATATATGTCCTCTATGTCCCACTGGGTAAATGTGGTTCCTGCACGTTCTTACGCTGTTGGTCCTGCAACAATGTCTGCCTCTGCCTCCTCCTCTTCCTCCACCGTGTCCTCAGCCTCCACTGCAGGGACAATTCACAATGCCCCTCCAGCATACCACATGTGCAGGGCACAGTGGTGTCACGCAGTTCTGCACCTCGTTTGCCTGGGCGGGTCTGACCGGGGGGCCTCTCTGAGCTCAGATTTCTCAGCCATAGCTGCTGTGTCAGGGTGTGTGGGGGGTGGGGGTGGTATTAGGAGCAGTTCCAGCTCTATCAGCAGCAACTTCAGCAGCAGCAGCTTGACCTGTAGCAGGACCTGAACCAGCAGATGGTGGCATACTTGGACAGCACCCTGCCACCCCACATTGAAGATATGCAGGACTACAGGGAAACCAAACTAGATTTGTGGCTGCAACTAGCAGGGTTTACCCTAGAAAAGCTACCCTGCCTGGCCCGTAGTGTGGCATCAGAGTGGGTGTTTAGTGTGGTGGGGGCAATAGTCACCTAAAAATAACTCACCTGTCCACCCAAAATGTGGAGAGACTGACTTTTGTCAAGATGAATCAGGCGTGGATCAGCCAGGATTTCTACCCACCAATGCCTGGTGCATCAGACTAGATCATCCATGGTGCCACATCAACACTATGACAAAAGAGACCGGTTTCTTCCGGCTTCCTGCCTCAGCTAGTGTTCTGATGCTGCCACCCGCCTGATGCCACACATCTGATGGCAAGTGCTGCTTCTTTCACCCACCATTTTCAGCTGGTACTGGTATTGCCACCTACCTCCCCACTCTGTCACCGGGTATTTCTGTGGTCTCCTGATGCTGCTGCCACTTCCTCACTATGTCACTGTCACGGGTATATGCGAACAACAGGAGTACAATCAGTGCACAAGCTACTGAGCGGACCCAAACTAGAGAGCATAAAAGGTAACCCCTGTCAGACCCTAAGAGCTCTCCCTGCGCTGCTATGCACATGCCCAGACCCTCATGGTGGGTCGAGGCATGACCGCGTACCTAAGGCTGAGTGAGACCTGAAACCCCTATGATAAAGGGGGGGGGGCACGGCCACCGGCTCCCTGCTCAGTATATAGACGGAATCGGGGTCGCCTCGGATCCAGTCAGCAAATAAACAAAACCAACAATGTCTGCAAACTTATCTGTAGGGGCTGCAGCAGCAGTGAAGACAGAGCCAATCTCAGCAGACAAAATCCGATGTTGCTTGCTTCAGCAAAACACACGTCCAGTGTAAAGAGACCACAGCAGTGTAGATACTCCAGCAGCTGACACAACTCAAGATGAGAAATATAACCCGCAAGGTGAAACAGGAAGAGGGGTGATTAAAAGGAAGAGGAATCAATCAGAGAAGGAACAGCTGGGAAGAGGGAAAGGAGTGAAAATGAAAGTAAAGACCTCATCACAGGGGCGGAGAAACAGAGCTGTGAGAACTCCTCAAAACTCTGGTAGTGACAGTACCCCTCCCTCTACGAGTGGACTCCGGACACCCAGGACCCACCTTCTCAGGATGAGCCCTATGAAAGCCCTGATGAGGCGAGTGGCTTTAATGTCAGACACCGGAACCCATATCCTCTCCTCAGGACCATAACCCTCCCAATGAACGAGGTACTGAAGAGAACCGCGGACAATGCGAGAGTCTACAATTCTGGAAACCTCAAACTCCAGATTGCCATCAACCAAAATCGGAGGAGGAGGCAAAGGGGAGGGTATCGTGGGCTGGACATAGGGTTTTAAGAGAGACCTGTGAAAAACATTATGTATCTTCCAAACCTGTGGAAGATCAAGACGGAAGGCAACAGGATTGCCGATGGATAAGATCTTATAAGGCCCAATAAACTTAGGACCCAACTTCCAGGAGGGAACCTTCAGTTTAATATTTCTTGTAGACAACCACACCAGATCGCCCACATTCAAGTCCGGACCAGACACACGTCTCTTATCAGCAACGCGCTTATATTTCTCACTCATCTTTCTTAGATTACTCTGAATTTTTTGCCAAATAGTAGACAAAGAGGAGGAAAATCTCTCCTCCTCAGGCAAACCAGAAGGGCCCCCTCCCAAGAATGTCCCAAACTGCGGATGAAACCCATATGCACCAAAGAATGGTGACTTATCAGAAGAGTCATGATGACGGTTATTCAAGGCAAACTCAGCAAGAGACAGAAACGAACACCAATCCTCCTGATTATCTGCCACAAAACAGCGCAAATATGTCTCCAGATTCTGATTGACGCGTTCAGTCTGACCATTCGACTGCGGGTGAAAAGCAGAAGTGAAGGACAGCCGAACTCCCAGGCGAGAACAGAAAGCCCTCCAGAATCTGGACACAAACTGCGTGCCTCTATTGGAAACAATGTCAGAAGGGATGCCATGCAATTTAACAATGTGGTCAACAAAAGCTTGCGCCAACGTCTTAGCATTAGGCAATCCAGGGAAGGGTATAAAATGTGTCATCTTGCTAAAACGGTCCACCACCACCAGGATCACAGACTTCCCTGAGGAACGAGGAAGATCCGTGATAAAGTCCATGGACAGGTGTGTCCAAGGACGGGAAGGTATGGGTAAGGGTAGGAGGGGACCTGAAGGTCGTGAAACAAGGGACCTTAGCACGAGCGCAAGTCTCACAAGCTGCTACAAAACCCTTCACTGACTTACGAAGAGCCGGCCACCAAAATCTCAGAGTAATGAGATCAACAGTGGCTCTACTCCCGGGGTGACCAGCAAGGACAGTATCGTGATGCTCCTTAAAAAGCTTGTGACGTAACTCAAGAGGCACACACAACCTCACAGAAGGACAAAGAGCAGGTGCCTCTGCCTGGGCAGCCTGGACCTCGGCCTCCAAATCAGGATACAGAGCAGAAACGACTACCCCCTCAGCCAAAATGGGAGCCTGGTCCTCGGAGTTCCCCCCTCCCCGAAAACAGCGAGAGAGGGCATCCGCCTTCACATTTTTAATCCCAGGGCGGAATGTGACCACAAAATTGAATCTGGAGAAGAACAGAGACCATCTGGCCTGTCTCGGATTCATACGCTTGGCCGACTCCAAGTACGCCAGATTCTTATGGTCGGTAAAAACGGTGATAGGGTGCCTGGCCCCCTCTAACCAATGGCGCCATTCTTCGAAAGCCAATTTGATTGCCAATAACTCCCTATCTCCCACATCATAGTTTCTCTCTGCAGGGGAGAGTTTTTTAGAGAAGAAGGCTGTAAAAGAATATTAATTATTATTAATATTGATAATTAATATGCATAATTAATATCAACAATTAATATTCATAATTAATATTTTCGTCTCCTGGCTGGCTCGCCAATGTAAAGGGGGAATATTAATTATTAATATTCATGCAAATATCAATAATTAATATTCATAAATAGGAGGAACCATCTACAGATAACTCCACCTATTTATACCTTAACAACACACTTCTATTACCTAGCACGTCACCAAGTCGCTTACACTTACTATCTGCATGCGCCTAACTCACTACGCTAAACGCTAATAAATACACGCTACACAATTCTACCAGTAAAACGGTATTTATTAAAGCTTGACGCACACAGATATATACTAAATAACACAACACTACAAATACAATACTAACTACACTACACAGTCCCAATTTCCACCCACAACACTAGCTAATACAGATCACACACATCCATACACATTTACAGCCCACCCAACCTGGCTCTAAGCTATCCCTATGGGAGTAACAAAGGGTTACTGCTGCTGGGCTATAGGCAGGGCAGCAGTGAAGGGGTTAACACAAGGTGCAGGGGACTGTGGGTAGCAGGGCTTGCTTGGACCTGCAAGGGTGAATGCAGGCCACAGATACACTGGGCTGAAGGCTGCTGCAGGTGTACAGCAGGGATTAATGCAGGGCAGGGAGCAGGGGTTCAGGGATGGCAAGGTAGGGGTAAATGCAGGGATAATGGGTAGGGAGGCAGGGGTTACACCAACAGGGGTTGATGCTGCTGGGCAGGGAAGGGGTACATGGGACTGTAGGGATCTGGGAAATCAGGGCAGGGGTTGGGGTACTCAGCCATCTTCGGGTCCCATCTGTCTCCTTCTCCGTCAGCCGCCGAGTTCAGAAGACCTACTTTGTAGAGCCATGCCCTAATATCAGTGAAGTCCACTGTACCTTGTGAGCCCTCCCCCCAAGTAGTTTGGAGACAGGGGGGGAGGAAACAGGTTTAGCATGTAAGCCATGTGCTGATCAAAAGGTGCCATAAAGTCTGCAATCTCCTGTCCTGGACCCACATCCTATTTAGCATCTCTATGCTTACTACCCCCCAGGGACAGTTGGGCGATTTAACAGATAACAATGCCAGCCATGGCCTACAGGCTAAACACTGGCCTGTATCAAGTTGATACGAGTTGATATTCTATAAGGGGAAGGGGATACATATATATGTATATATATATATATATATATATATTTCAACCCTTCCTCAACAGGCACAGGGTCGCCATTTGGCAGAAGAGGGGCCCTGGGACAAAACCGCACCCACACCCACCTTGGAAGCATCCACCTCAACAATAAAAGGTAAAGAGATATCGGGATGCACTAAGATGGGTGCAGACGCAAAACTTTCTTTAATCTTAGAAAAAGCTGTAAGCGCCTCCTCCGACCAAGAGGAAAAATCTGCCCCCTTTTTTGTCATATCAGTGAGCGGCTTGACAACAGAGGAATAATTCAAAATAACTTTCTGTAAAGTTAGCAAAACCCAGAAATCGCATCAGTGCCTTCTGATTCCCAGGAAGCTCCCATTCAAGCACAGCACGGACCTTCTCCGGGTCCATGCGAAAACCAGAAGCAGAGAGGAGAAAACCCAGAAATTGAATCTCCGATACCATAAAAGCACATTTCTCCAGCTTGGCATATAATTTATTTTCCCGCAGAATTCGCAAAACCTGACAAAGGTGATGGGACTTGACATCAGGGGAAAAAATCTAAATATCATCAAGATACACCAACACAAATTTCCCCATTAAATGGTAGAAACTACTGTTAACAAAATGCTGAAAGACGGCCGGAGCATTCATCAAGCCAAAAGGCATAACGAGATTCTCTAAATGCCCCTCAGGGGTATTAAAGGCCGTTTTCCGTTCGTCCCCCTCTCTGACCCTGACCAGGTTGTATGCGCCTCTCAAATCCAATTTGGAAAGAACCTTGGCCCCAACAATTTGATTGAAGAGGTCCAGGATGAGAGGAAGCAGATAGGGATCACAAATCTTGATACGGTTCAGCTCCCTAAAATCTGCATGCCCGCGTACCTAAGGCTGAGTGAGACCTGAAACCCCTATGATAAAGGGGGGGGGGGGGGCCCACGGCCACTGGCTCCGTGCCCAGTATACGGACGGAATTGGGGTCGCCTCTGATCCAGTCAGCAAATAAACAAAACCAACAATGTCTGCAAACTTATCTGTAGGGGCTGCAGCAGCAGTGAAGACAGAGCCAATCTCAGCAGACAATATCCGATGTTGCTTGCTTCAGCAAAACACACGTCCAGTGTAAAGAGACCACAGCAGTGTAGATACTCCAGCGGCTGACACAACTCAAGATGAGAAATATAACCCGCAAGGTGAAACAGGAAGAGGGGTGATTTAAAGGAAGAGGAATCAATCAGAGAAGGAACTGCTGGGAAGAGGGAAAGGAGTGAAAATGAAAGTAAAGACCTCATCACAGGGGCGGAGAAACAGAGCTGTGAGAACTCCTTAAAACTCTGGTAGTGACAGTCACCTTGCCACTCTGTGGTCTCCTGATGCTGCTGCTACCTCAACACTATGTCACCTTGCCACTCTGTGGCCTCCTCCTGATGCTTCTGCCACCTCCACACTCTTTCATTGTGCCAACACAAACTTACCGCTGACACCCTCTCCACTCTGTTGGGGGCTCTACTTGTATAAGCATTTAATAGAACAGGTTCTGTAGACATCTATGTGGAATTAGCTGATGGCAGTGTAAAAGGAGTGCGCTTCTTCTTGGCGCTAACATTGAACTGTAAGGCTGAGTTCATACTACTTGAGTTATTTGGTCAGTTTTTGCCCCGTGACTGCCCAAATAAGGGAAGTGTGCAGTGATTCTAGGAGAGACACCTGTCATCTGCATGTCATACTGACTTACAGTATTATTTCACTAACACAGAAAACTTTCTATGCGTGTTACTGCAAGGCACAGTGTTCTACACCACTATAAAGGCTCTCTGAAGCCAGGAAATAGCAGTTTTTTTATCGCGATTAACCGCGAATAAATTCAGATCTAGCCAAAAATTTTTTTTAAATCGGCGTACCGGCCAAATCGAATTTTTGAAAAATTCGCTCATCTCTAATAAATTATAGCATATTATTTCTTTCAAAACATTACTTTTTTTTATTTCTTGTCTGTCAGTCCATGTTACTGTTTATTTTTTGTCCTATCTTTTGCTGTGAATACAAAAAGCTTAAATTTTTCTTACGTCATTACAAATAAATTGTGTTTGATGAACTTGTTATGCCTGGTATGATTTCCATGTTAACATTAATTTTGAAACACCTAAATAGAACCTCACATTCATTTCTTTCACTTTAAGAAGCAATGTATACAGTGAATCTACTGTATGTATTGCAAGGAAATGACCATTTTCCTCCACTCTGTGCTGTAATGTACATTTTTATTATGTTTTCAGTTGACCGCAAGAAACATTTAAGACAGAACAAGTCTCAATCACACTTTCTTTCATGTAACTGAAAAGCGAGTATTTTTTTCCATTTGGAAGAAATAAATGGAAGTGTTGATGTACTAAGAAAATTACGCTATCACTTTCACATTTTTGATTTATATTGAATCAGTTTTTGAATTTGTCATATAAATACAAGAAATATTTATTGACACTATTGTACATAAATATGAGATACTGACCTGTTATGTATCCCAATGCTAGCAGGAGACCCCCATTCTGCTGATAAACTGTATGTAGATCCTGGAGATGACTGCTTAAGGGATCATTTGTGCTTACCTGTCTCTGCTCCCACTCTACATGCCACACATCTTCACACTGATGAGTAAAATACACATGAACAGCCCCACCAGAGAAAGACAAGCATGTCTGTGATTTGATTGCTTAGGGCCACATTGAATGCTATTGAGGACTACATGTGGTGCTCAGGCTATAGGTTGTGCTCCCCTTGGTTTATGCACTGAACTCAGTAATAGAACACTATTAAGAAAGGCCCTCGGCTCCCTCTAGTGTCTGCTTCTGGCAATCAGAGCTTTGCCTTTAAACTTTATGGATAAACAAGTGATTTATATCTGTGTGGTTAAACCCCAGTTACATTATACAAAAAATAGTCTGAAAAAAAAAAATCGAATTTGCTTTGTGTGAAATGTATACGTCTCTCTGTTTGATCAGATCCCATTTATTGTTAACCGTGCTATCTAACCCTTATAATGTTCTCCCTAGTGCCCTGGCCTCTCATATACATTATAGTTACCTACTCCCCAGTATCCGTGTAGCTCCGGATTCCTGCACGACCACCGCTTCATCTCCTTGTAGCTCGGATCAGAACATCTGGCGATGTGGGAGAGTAGCCAATAGTAAGCCATGTCTGGGACGAACCTCTCTAGGATTGCGGGTGATTCTAGGGAGGCTCATCCCTGTTGAGACCTACTTTTGGCTGCTCCCCCAGTCACCGGATGTTTTGATACGAGTGATAGGGAGATGCAACAGCGGCCATGTGGGGATCTGGAGCGATGTCGCTGCTGGGGAGCAGGTAAGTATACTGTATACGAGGGCCCCGGGCATTGAGGGGGTTCAATATAGCGGTTGGATAACTCCATTACGATGCAGTGCACCACACTGTGGCCTGGATGTATAACTGCAATATAAGAGGTTATTTTTAATAGTAACAAAGGTCTAAAAGGGCTTTTAATTGCTTTTAAGAACAATAAAGGGTCTGCTTGGGCCAGAGATGTCGATGACCAATTGTCAGGTAAGCTGAGCTGCAGGAATTGACACTACACACTGGATGATACTGTATCATTCCAGCTTCATCCACTATGTTTTTTTCTGAACTAGTGCCTGCTCAGAGCAGCTGATCGATGTGGGTGCTGGATATCAGAAAACCACTGATCTGATATTGTTCACCTAAGTCAACCCCTTTAACTTCTTATCAATAAATATATATGTACCTTATTGGTCGGTAAGTAAATTATATGGCTGACAACTGCCTGCATAAGCCAGGATCCAGAGTTATTCCGGGACATTTAACTTCTTAGGTGCTATGTAGTAATGATCGAGCACCAAAGTATTCGGCTGTTCGGCCCGAACACATTGCTATATTCGTGTGCTTGGCCGAGCACCCGAGTATAATGGAAGTCAATGAGAGACAACCAGGCACCCCCTGATCTGAAGAGAGGAGGGTGCCTGGTCCATTGAAAAAGATCAGAAAGTGACAGAAACACCACCGGAATGGATTAGGAACAGCATGGGGACGATGTCTGGATGCATCTTGGACTTCCAGGTCGCTGCTGGGAACTATGTTGTCCTAGTTGTACGCCACTTTTACAGACTGAAAATACACCCAAAACCCACACAAAAAAATCGATTTTACAGGAAAAATTGTTAGGAAACATCCTTTCCTGTATTTTGAATATTATATAAAATGCAAGTGCTGCCAAAAATTTAGTTTTTTTTCAGAGCTGGGGGCCATGATTAACCACTACAGGACCACCTAAAGCACGGATGCGTCTGGCCGGTGGTCCTGTTGCTCTGGCTGGACACATCCATGCGTCATCTCGCGATGATTTCCTGTGAACAGTGGCGCGTGTCTCACCAGTTATACTGCAGCCTGCCAGTGATGATCAATCGCTGGCAGGCTGTAGATGCGAAATAAATCACATCAAAGTGGTATATCAGACGCTGTTTTGTAAACAGCGTCTGATATACCTGCTACATGGTCCTCTGGTGGTCCCATTTGCTGGGATCGACCACCAGAGGACCAGGTAGCTATGTAAAGTTGCACCAAACACTACACAAACCCCCCCTCCCCCTGACTTATTAACCCCTTGTTAACCCCTTGATCACCCCATCTAGATTCCCTGATCACCCCCCTGTCATTGATCACACCCCTTGTAAGGCTCCATTCAGACGTCCATATTGCTACCTGGACACGGACACCGGCAATGTGCTTTCCGCATTTTGCAGATCCGCACATTGCCAGAACTATATAGAAAATGCTTTTTCATGTCCGCAATTGCGGACAAGAATAGGACATGTTTTATATTTTTGCGGAACGGAAGTGCAGACCCGGAAGCGCGGATCCTTAATTCCGGATCCGAGCGGGACAAAGTCTGTCCCCATAGAAATGAATGGGTCTGTTACGCAAACAGAATTGCGGACGTGTGAATGGGGCATAAGGGTCCCTTATCACCGCCAGTTAGTTAGCTACTTGTTAGGTAGTTAGCGCCCAGCCCACCGCACTGCAGTCACTGATTTTGGCAGAGATTTTTTCATCCACATTGATCAATGCGAATGAAGAAATCTGTGCCGTTCTGAACGGAAAAAAAAAAATCTCATTACCCGTATGCTCAATATAAGGAGAATAGCAGAAACTCCTAATGCTGGCCATACGTGTAATGATTGCGGAGACCCTCAAATGCCAGGGCAGTAAAACACCTCACATGTGCCCCATTTTAGAAAGAAGACACCCTAAGGTATTCTGTGAGGGGTATGGTGAGGTCATATAAAACTTTATTTTTTGTCACAAGTTAGTGGAATATAAGACTTTGTAAAAAAAAAATTATATATATATATCAATTTCCGCTAACTTGTGCCAATTTTTTTTTTTCTGTGGTGCGCTAACTTGTGCCAAAAAATAAATCTTCTATGAACTCGCCATGCACCTCACGGAATACCTTGGGGTGTCTTCTTTCCAAAATGGGGTCACATGTGGGGTATTTATACTGCCCTGGCATTTTAGGGGCCCTAAAGTGTGAGAAGAAAAATGCGTAAAAATGCCCTCCTGAAAGGTACTCATTGGAATTTGGGCCCTTTGGCATCTTGGCTGCAAAAAAGTGTCACACATGTGGTATCGCCGTACTCAGGAGAAGTAGGGCAATGTGTTTTGGGGTGTATTTTTACATATACCCATGCTGGGTGAGAGAAATATCTCGGTAAATTGACAACTTTGTATAAAAAAATTTAAAAAGTTTTCGTTTACAGCGATATTTCTCACACAAAGTATGGGTATATGTAAAAATACACACCAAAACACATTGCCCTACTTCTCCTGAGTACGACGATACCACATGAGTGACACTTTTTTGCAGCCAAGATGCGCAAAGGGGCCCTAAAACCAATGAGTACATTTAGGATTTCACAGGGCATTTTTACGCATTTGGATTCTCACGCTTTAGGGCCCCTAAAATGCCAGGGCAGTATAAAAACCCCACAAGTGACCCCATTTTGGAAAGAAGACACCCCAAGGTATTCCGTGAGGGGCATGTCGAGTTCACAGAATTTTTATTTATTTTTTTTGGCACAAGTTAGCGGAAATTGATATATATTTTTCTTTTTTGTTTTGTTTTTTACAAAGTCTCATATTCCACTAACTTGTGACAAAAAATAAAATTTTACATGAACTCACCATACCCCTCACGGAATACCTTGGGGTGTCTTCTTTCTAAAATGGGGTCACATGTGGGGTATTTATACTGTCCTGGCATTTTAGGGGCCCTAAAGCGTGAAGAAGTCTGGAACCAAATGCGTAAAAATGCCCTGTGAAATCCTGAAAGGTACTCATTGGAATTTGGGCCTTTGCGCATCTAGGCTGCAAAAAGTGTCACACATGTGGTATCGCCGTACTCAGGAGAAGTAGGGCAATGTGTTTTGGGGTGTATTTTTACATATACCCATACTGTAGTGAGAGAAATATCTCGGTAAATTGACAACTTTGTATAAAAAATTTATACAAAGTTTTCAGTTTACAGCGATATTTCTCACACAAAGTATGGGTATATGTAAAAATACACCCAAAACACATTGCCCTACTTCTCCTGAGTACGACGATACCACATGAGTGACACTTTTTGCAGCCAAGATGCGCAAAGGGCCTAAACCAATGAGTACATTTAGGATTTCACAGGGCATTTTTACGCATTTAGATTCTCACGCTTAGGGCCCTAAAATGCCAGGAGCAGTATAAAACCCCACAAGTGACCCCATTTTGAAAGAAGACACCCCAAGGTATTCCGTGAGGGGCATGTCGAGTTCACAGAATTTTATTTTTTTTTTTGGCACAAGTTAGCGGAAATTGATATATATTTTTCTTTTTGTTTTGTTTTTACAAAGTCTCATATTCCACTAACTTGTGACAAAAAATAAAATTTTACATGAACTCACCATACCCCTCACGGAATACCTTGGGGTGTCTTCTTTCTAAAATGGGGTCACATGTGGGGTATTTATACTGTCCTGGCATTTTAGGGGCCCTAAAGCGTGAGAAGAAGTCTGGAATCCAAATGCGTAAAAATGCCCTGTGAAATCCTAAAGGTACTCATTGGAATTAGGGCCCCTTTGCGCACCCAGGCTGCAAAAAAGTGTCACTCATGTGGTACGCCATACTCAGGAGAAGTAGGGAAATGTGTTTTGGGGTGTATTTTTATATATACCCATACTTTGTGTTAGAAATATCTCTGTAAACGACAACTTTTTAAATCTTTTTATACAAAGTTGACAATTTACAGAGATATTTCTCTCACCCAACATGGGTATTTGTAAAAAACACCCCAAAACACATTGCCCTACTTCTCCTGAGTACGGCGATACCACATAAGAAAAATTTTTTGTAGCCTGGGTGCGCAAAGGGGCCCAAATTACGAGTATCTTTAGGTTTTACATGGCTGCTCAAAATTTAGCCCCACCCAAAATGCAAGAAGAGTAAAAACACCCCACAAATGACCCCATTTCGGAAAGTAGACACCCCAAGGTATTCACTGAGGGGCATAGTGAGTCCTTCTGAGATTTTTTTTTTTTTTGCCAGAAGTTAGCAGAAATGGAAACTTTATTATATATTTTTTTTCCTCAGAAAGTGTCATTTTCCACTAACTTGTGAAAAAAAATGAAATTATACATGAACTCACCATGCCCCTCTGCAAATACTTTGGGGTGTCTTCTTTCTAAAATGGTGTCATTTGGGGGGTATTTATACTATCCTGGCATTCTAGCACCTGAAGAAACATGACAGGTGCTCAGAAAGTCAGAGCTGCTTCAAAATGCGGAAATTCACTTTTTTACACCATAGTTTGTAAACACTATAACTTTTACCCAAACCAATAAATTTACACTTATTGGATTTTTTTAATCAAAGACACGTAGAACAATAAATTTAGAGAAAAATTTATATAGAAATTTAGTTTTTTGTTTTTCATTTTATAACAGAAAGTGAAAAATTTCATTTTTTTGCAAAAATGTCGTTAAATTTTTATTAATAGCAAAAAAAGTTAAAATGTCAGCAACAATGAAATAGCACCAAATGAAAGCTCTATTAGTGAGAAGAAAAGGAGGTAACATTCATTTGGCTGGTAAGTTGCATGACGGAGCAATAATCGGTAAAAGTAGTGTAGTGCAGAATTGTAAAAAGTGGCCTAATCATTAAGGGTGTTTAAGCTAGGGGGGCTGAGGTGGTTAATAGTGTACGGCAAAGGATATATTTTGTTCTGGGGTGAAATTCAATTGCCAAAATAGCAATACCGTGGTTTCAGCTGTGGCTGGCCAAGTTTAATAGTGTACGGCAAAGGATATATTTTTTATGGGGTGAAATTCGATTGCCAAAATAGCAATACCGTAAATCTGGTGTCCTAGCAGTGGCTGGCTAAGTTTAATAGCGTCCGTCATAGGATATATTTTGTTCTGGGGTGAAATTCAATTGCCAAAATAGCAATACCGTAAATCTGGTGTCCCAGCAGTGGCTGGATAAGTTTAATAGTGTCCGGCATAGGATATATTTTGTACTGGGGTGAAATTCAATTGCCAAAATAGCAATACCATAAACCAGTGGTATTAGCTGTGGCTGGCCAAGTTTAATAGTGTCCGGCAAAGGATATATTATTTTCTGCCATCAAATTCAGTTGCAAAAATAGAAATACAGTAAAATTGTAGTTCCAGCTGTTGCAGGCATCATTTAAATCTGTCCGTAAAAGGGTATATTTTTTTCAGGAGTGAAATTTAATTCCCAAAATAGCAATACCCTGAATCTGGTGTTCCAGCTGTTGCAGGCCTAATTTAAATCTTTCCGTAAAAGGGTATATTTTACTCTGGGGTGAAATTCACTTGCCAATATAGCAATACCCTGAATCTGGTGTTCCAGCTGTTGCGGGCCAAGTGTTAATCTGTCCGTAAAAAGGTATATTACACTCAAGGTGTATATACAAGTGGTCAGAGGGTCATCCTCAATAACTTCACACGCTACCGTGCATCTCCCATTGAATTTCTGTCCATTAAAGGGTATATTACACAAAGTGTTAAAATACAATTGCTGAAGGCATAATCCTACATATTTTTCACACGCTACTGTGAATCTCCATGTGTAAATCTGTCCATAAAAGGATAACTTTCATCCAGGGCCTAAATACTAGGCTTAAAATTGATATTCCCCTAAATCAGTGGTTACTGCTGTGCCTGGATTAATGTAATACGGTACATAAATATACAGCAGATAGTGTTAGGTGCCTGTAAAAAAAGGCCTGAATTTGAAATCAATACATTGGGACAAATATTTTTTTCTTATTGTGGTGCTTGGTGAACGGTAACAATGAGGAAAACATCTAGTAAGGGACGTGGACGCGGCCGTGATGGTGTTAGTGGACCCTCTGGTGCTGGGAGAGGACGTGGTGCCGTTCTAAGGATGGTAAGGCCTGAGCAGGTACAGGCGCTAGTCAGTTGGCTGGCTGACAGAGGATCCAGCACGTTCACAACATTATCTCCCACCCAGTCTTCTCTTCTGCAGAAAGCGCACAGGTGGCGCCTGAAAACCAAGCTCATCAGTCTGTCACATCACCCCCATGCATATCAGGGAAATTGTCAGAGACTCAAGTTATGCAGCAGACTCCCATGCTGTTTGAAGACTCTGCTAGCAGGGTTTCCCAAGGGAATCCACCTAGCCCTTCCCCAGTGGTGGAAGACATAGAATGCACTGATGCACAACCACTTATGTTTCCTGATGATGAGGACATGGGAATACCACCTCATCGGAGTCCACACGTCTCTGATGATGATGAACCACAGGTGCCAACTGCTGCGTCTTTTTGCAGTGTGCAGACCGAAAAGGAGGTCAGGGAGAAAGACTGTGTGGAAGACGATGCAGGAGATGATGAGGTCCTAGACCCTACATGGAATGAATGTTGTGCCACTGAATTTCATAGTTCAGAGGAAGAGGCAGCGGTGAGACCGAGCCAACAGCGTAGCAAAAGAGGGAGCGGGGGGGGGGGGGCAAAAACAGAACAGCCGCCGCCAAGAGAGTTCACCTGCTACTGGCCTCCGCCACCATGGACCGAGCACACCAAAGGCAGCTTCAAGGAGTTCCCTGGCATGGCACTTCTTTAAACAATGTGCTGACGACAAGACCCGAGTGGTTTGCACGCTGTGCCATCAGAGCCTGAAGCGAGGCATTAACGTTCTGAACCTTAGCACAACCTGCATGACCAGACATCTACATGCAAAGCATGAACTGCAGTGGAGTAAACACCTTAAAAACAAGGAACTCACTCAGGCTCCCCCTGCTCCCTCTTCTGCTGCTGCCTTGGCCTCTTCCTCCGCCTCGGGAGGAATGTTGGCACCTGCCGCCCACCAAACATAGGATGTGCCACCGACACCACCACCTGTGTCACAAAGCATCTACAGCAAGTCACACGGCAGTGTTCAAATCTCCATCTCACAAACCTTGGAGAGAAAGCTTAAATTCACATCTAGCCACCCTCGAGCCCTCGGCCTGAATGCCAGCATTTCTTAACTACTGGCCTTTAAAATGTTGCCATTCAGTCTGGTGGACACAGAAAGCTTCAAACAGCTGATGTCCATGGCTGTCCCACAGTATGTGTTCCCAGTCACCACTACTTCTCCAAGACAGCCGTGCCTTCCCTGCACAACCAAGTATCCGATAAAATCAAGTGTGCACTGCGCAACGCCATCTGTGGCAAGGCTTATCTAACCACAGATATGTGGACCAGTAAGCACGGACAGGCACGCTATATCTCCTTAACTGCACACTGTGTAAATGTAGTGGCGACTAGACCCCAGGCGGAGAGTTCCTTGGTGCACGTCCTTCCGCCGCCAAGGATCGCAGGGCATCATTCTTTGCCTCCTGTAGCCTCCTCCTCCTCTGCTTCCACCAGCTTATCCAGTCAGCCACACACCTTCAACACCAACTTCAGCTCAGCCCGGGGTAAGCGTCAGCAGGCTATTCTAAAACTCTAATGTTTGGGGAACAGGCCCCACACCAGGCAGGAGTTGTGGTGGGGTATTGAACAACAGACCGACGAGTGGTTTCTGCCGGTGGGCCTCAAGCTCGGCCTGGTGGTGTACGATAATGGGCGAAATCTCGTCGCAGCTCTGGGACTAGCCGATTGGACGCACATCCCTTGCCTGGCGCATGTGCTGAATTTGGTGGTGCAGAAGTTCATTCACAACTACCCCGACATGTCAGAGCTGCTGCAAAAAGTGCGGGCCGTCTGTACGCGTTTCCGGCGTTCACATCCTGCCGCTGATCGCTTGTCTGCGCTACTTGTCAGAGTAACTTCGGCCTTCCAGCTCACCGTCTCATATGCGGCATGCCCACCAGGTGGAACTCTACCTTGCACATGCTGGAGAGACTGTGCGAGCAGCAGCAGGCCATAGTGGAGTTTCAGCTGCAGCATGCACGTGTCAGTCGCTCTGCCGAACAGCACCACTCCACCACCAATCATTGGGCCTCCATGCGAGACCTGTGTGCCTTGTTGCACTGTTTTGAGTACTCCACCAACATGGCCAGTGGCGATGACACCGTTATCAGCGTTACAATACCACTTCTATGTCTCCTTGAGAAAACACTTAGGGCGATGATGGAAGAGGAGGTGGCCCAGGAGGAGGAGGAAGAGGATAAGGGGTCATTTTTAGCACTTTCAGGCCAGTCTGTTAGAAGTGCCTCAGAGGGAGGTTTTTTGCAAAGCAGAGGCCAGGTACAAATTTGGCCAGCCAAGGCCCACTACTGGAGGATGAGGAGGATGAGAAGGAGGTGGAGGAGGATGAGGATGAAGCAGGTTCACAGCGGGGTGGCACCCGAGGCCCATCACTGGTGCGTGGCTGAGGGGATATGCAGGATGATGACGATACGCCTCCCACAGAGGACAGCTTGTCCTTACCTCTGGGGAGCCTGGCACACATGAGCGACTACATGCTGCAGTGCCTGCGAAACGACAGCAGAGATGCCCACATTTTAACGTGTGTGGACTACTGGGTTGCCACCCTGCTGGATCCCCACTACAAAGACAATGTGCCCACCTTACTTCCTGCACTGGAGCGTGATAGGAAGATGCGCGAGTACAAGCGCACGCTGGTAGACTTGCTTCTGAGATCATTCCTAAATGTCACAGGGGAACAGGTGGAAGCCCAAGGCAAAGGCAGAGGAGGAGCAAGAAGCCGCCAAGTTTTGTCTCCAAGACCACAGCTAACTGCACCACCACCTGATACGGAACGTGTTAGCAGAAGGCAGCATTTCACTAACATGGTTGAACAGTACATCTGCACACCCCTCCACGTAATGACTGATGGTTCGGCCCCATTCAACTATTGGTTCTCCAAATTGTCCACGTGGCCAGAGTTAGCATTTTATGCCTTGGAGGTGCTTGCCTGCCTGGCGGCCAGCGTTTTGTCTGAACGTGTATTCAGCATAGCAGGTGGCGTCATTACTCACAAACGCAGCCGCCTGTCCACAGCCAACGTGGATAAGCTGACGTTCATAAAAATGAACCAGGCATTGATCCCACAGGACCTGTCCCTCCCTTGTGCAGAATAAACTTTTATAACTGCCTCCCCCTCAACCATGTATTCTTGTACTCTTGGGCACTTCATTGAATCCTTACTTTTTTAACTTTACCATGATCTTGCGGTGCAACCCAAAGTTAAATGAACCTCTCCTCAATCTGGGCACTGGGGCCTAAATAACTGAAAGTGGCCTTCTCCAGTGGTGGGTGATATGACGCCTGATTCTCTGCTGCGGGACCTCTCTCCTCTGTCTGGGTACTGTGGCCAAAATAACTGAAAGTGGTTTTCTCCAGTGGTGGGTGATATGACGCCTGATTCTCTGCTGTGTGACCTCTCTCCTCTGTCTGGGTGCTGGGGCCTAAATAAATGTAAATGGCCTTCTCCAGTGGTGGGTGATATGACTGCTGATTCTCTGCTGTGGGGCCTCTCTCCTCTGTCTTGGTGCTGGGGCCTAAATAACTGAAAGTGGCCTTCTCCAGTGGTGGGTGATATGACGCCTTATTCCTTGCTGTGAGACCTCTCTCCTCTGTCTGTGTGCTGGGGCCTAAATAACTGAAAGTGGCCTTCTCCAGTGGTGGGTCATATGACGCCTTATTTCTTGCTGTGGGACCTCTCTCCTCTGTCTGGGTGCTGGGGCCTAAATAACTTGGTGGGTGACTTGGAGCCTGATTCTCTGCTATGGGACCTCTCTCCAATTGATATTGGTTAATTTTTATTTATTTATTTTATTTTAATTCATTTCCCTATCCACATTTGTTTGCAGGGCATTTACCTACATTGTGCTGCCTTTTGCAGCCCTCTAGCCCTTTCCTGGACTATTTTACAGCCTTTTTAGTGCCCAATAGTTCAGGTCCCCATTGACTTCAATGGGGTTCGGGTTCGGGATAAAGTTCGGGTTGGGTTCGGATCCTGAAGCCGAACTTCTCGAACCCGAACATCCAGGTGTTCGCTCAACTCTAAAGGTGACAAAAAATGGCTTTTTTGGCACAGTTTTTTTTATGGTGTTCAGCTGAGGGGTTAGGTCATGTGATATTTTTATAGAGCTGGTTGTTACAGACGCGGGTATACATAATATGTATACTTTTTTATATGTATTTCACTTTAACACAACAATAGCATATTTGAAACAAAAAATGATGTTTTAGTGTCTCCACGTTCCAAGAGCTATAGTTTTTGTATTTGTTGTATATTTAAGAGATTTTCTTATGGAGGGGTTCATTTTTTTGCGGGATGAGGTGATGGTTAGATTGGTACTATTTTGTGGTATATACGCCTTTTTGATCACTTGGTGTTGCACTTTTTGTGATATAAGGTGACAAAAATGGCTTTTTTTTACACGTTTTTTATTTTATTTTTTTATGGTGTTTATCGGACAGGGTGGATGATGTTATATATTTTTAGAGCCAGTCGTCACGGATGGGGTGATACCTAATATGTGTGGTTTATTTATTTATTTTTTTCATTTTTTAATCTCTTATAAATGAGCGAATATAGGAAAAGGAACTTATTTTAAATTTACATTTTTATTTATAAAATTTTTTTTTACTTTTTTATTTTCTCCCTTTTTTTTATCAAGTCCCACTTGGATCTTGAAGATCCAATGGGGCTTATGGCTGTACTTTACTTTGCAATGGTCTTGCATTGCAAAGTATAATACTATTATTTTTTCACTGATAGATGGCAACACAGGACACCTTTGCAAGGCTTCCAGTTGCCATGGCAACCACCATCCGCTGCCATCGCAGCATGGCAACCTGATGGTTGAGAGAGGAAGCCCCCTTGGACGCCACCATCACAAATAGCAGGGAGACCCACCACGGCAAGGTGGGCGGGGGCTCAAAGTGGAGGCAGGGATGTGGGCAGGGCCGGCACAGAGGAAACACAGCCAGCAAAGATGGGGCAGTCTCAGTACCCGAAACACAGCTGGCACAGATGGGGGCAGGGCCAGTACAGAGGAAACACAGCCACAACGTACGGACACCAGGGAAGACATCACATCAAGGGGCAGAGAGGGCACAGGAAGACATCATTTAATCCAAGCGTTTTGCAGAGCTTGGATTAAAGAGCTGCCAGAACGTTTATATACAAGCTAGCTGCATGGGGCATGTGTAGATAGCACATATATAGCCATATGGCAGTCGGGAAGAGTTTAAAGAACAGGGCTATATCAATGTCTGATCTCTACAACACATGTTTTTGTTGATGCTCATGAGGCTGGAAAATGTTAAAAAACTCAAGGCCATTATTACCCTCCTCAGAAGTGGCGGACCAACAAAGATCACACCAACAGCAAGGTGTGCCATTGTCTGTCAGGTTACAAAGGAACCAAGGTAATCTTTAAGCAACTAAAGGCCTTTTTCACATTAGCTAATGGTAATATTCATGAGTCCACCATTGGGAGGAACCTGAACAATAGTGTGCATGGCAGGAATGCAAGGAGAACACTATTGCTCTCCAAAAAGCACATGTCTACAGTTTGCAAAACACCACCTGGACAAGCCAGAAGGCTATTGGAACAATGTTTAATGGATGGATGAGACCAAACTAGAACCTTTTGGTTTAAATGAGAAGCATTATGTTTGGAAAACAAAAATGTCACATAACCGCCACAAAAATAAATGGGGACATTTATCAAACTGGTGTAAAGTAGAACTGGCTTAGCTGCCCATATCAACCAATCAGATTCCCACTTTCATTTTCAAAAGGGGCTGTGAAAAATGAAAGGTGGAACCTGTTTGGTTGCTATGGGCAACTAAGCCAGTTCTACTTTACACCAGTTTGATAACTGTCCACCAAAGTGTGAAAAAACGTGGGTGGCACATAAAAAAAAGCTTTTTTCTATTCTTGAGGGTTTCTTGGGGTTAATGTTTATGCTATATTTTTTTACAACTACATTCATAATATATATAGATTGGGGGGGGGGGGGGGAGACTCAGAAATGTGTAGAAGAAAATATTCCATAAGCTTTTTTTGTTATATTAGAAACATTTTATTTTAACCTAGCTGTTCTCAGTTATTTCAAGAGGGGAAACAAATGATAGAGACATTTTCAATATAGTAGTAATTCTGGAGATCTGTATTTTACCACATTTTATTTTTTGTTTATTAGTAGGTTTTGTACATTCTGTCAGAAGATTTTTTTTATATTACATCTATTTATCTAAATAATAATAATAATAATAATAATAATAATAATAATAATAATAACTCCTGATTAGATATTGTGCCTGCAATTAATAGGATTTTTTTAATATTTCTTCTCTGCCCCTTTTCATGGTGGATTTATATTGTGAGATAGCAGTATGAATTTAGTGATTTAATAACAGCTGTCTTTATGTATTTTAACACTATGCATTAAGGTCAGCTTTTTCTGGAAATGGATACGACAGTTAGCTCCTTCATCTCTGTGCATGTTCTGTATTATTAATGTATATTATTACTTCAAGTTTGTCAAAAAAAGGAGACAGAGGAAAACATTTCGCCTTAATTCAGTCTTGCCAGCAAAGTAGAACACAAAATTATTCAGGGGAAAAATACAATTTTCTGTCATCTCTGCAATACACTGATAAAGCTAAAGGCTAATATGGTTTGATATTTTTGTCACTCATTTGTCATGTGACCTTTCATGCTATCATTAATACTGCTGTGGGACAGAGCAGATATACTAAAATAAGGGTGTGGAAAAGTCAGATTGCTTCTCTAACAACTAATGGTCAGTCATAGCAATTTATGTTTCCCATTGGTAAAGCCCTGATGGAAAAGAAAATTTGTTATTAAAATTTGATATTACTGTCTCGGCACTGCCAAGGAAATATGCAGCTCTCATTGATGATGAACGTACTGGGGGTTAATAAACCTAGATTTGAATTATGATGCTAATGCATTGGAACATGCTTGTTGCAACATTTAACGTTTTTGGCTAAACTGTATTTCTGATATTTAATCACATTACATGTCAGGCTCATTCAGTGTAAGTGCATGGCATGAGACATTTCTTTTATCACAAGTGAAGTGAACAGTATATGTTGTGTTAAATGTATTGCAAAACAGAACTGCACATTACAGCTGGACTTGATAGATGTACCATTTATGTTTTAATATATGGACCATTTTTCACATTTTCTTTGGCAGGTATTTTCTCGCAGAATTGATTGATTGAATTAAATTATATATTGTATCTAATTAGATATGAGTGAATCAAATTCCAAAAAGTGGAATTCAAACAAAATTTCAGGATAAATTTGATTCACCACAAAGCCGAATTTCCTCATATTTCATGGTAGTGCATCGATTTAACCTGAAATAGTGTAAAACACAAAAAAATCATACTTACCTCCTCCATTTGATCGCGAAGGGCCGCCACCATCTTGATTGAAGATCTCAGCCGAAATCCCGTGTGTGGTGATGTATGACGTCACTACGCCGGCTGGTGTGACAGCTTCATCTTGGGCTGCACATGATTTCACGAAAGATCTTCAAGCAGGATGGCAGCGGCCGGCCATTCACAAGCAAATGGAGGAGGTAAGTATGATAAAAAAAAAAAATTCAGTTAATTTTAAACTGTATTATTACCCTCAGAAGCCGGGATAATGTATGAACCCAGGCATCTGAGGGGTACAATGATGGGGGGCGACGCTATCGCAGCTTCCTGTCATTCCACTCGCTACTTACAAAAAATTTGCTTTGTGACAAAGTAATTCATCACAAAGCAATTTTTTTTTATTTATTTAGCAGCCAAATTGAATTTTCCAAAAGTTCGCTCATCCATCAATAATGTATCATATTAAAATTTACTTAAATAATCATACTGTAGATATGTATAAAAAGGAGTGTAGGCAAAGTTGCTCATAGCAACCACAGCCTGTTCTGAAAAGCTATAGCTGCAATTTTATTGGTTGCAATGGACAATGGTTTGAATATTGTCTACTCTAGTTTTTACAGGAGACCCAATGGTAATAGAGCAGGAGGAGATGAGCATATTGATATAAATTTTTATAGGAAAAGATTTAGTATAACCTGTTTATTATTCATTTCAATTCCTGCTCATCCTGGACTTTGAAATTGAGGAAGTAGTACTATCAGTGATTGGCAGCCTTCCCTCTATGATTGTACACAGATTAGTGTTGAGCGAATCAAAGTATCTGAAGTGTACTTCGATCTGAATTTTAAGAAAAATTTAAGTTGTCATGAATAGAGTTGAGCGAACACCTGGATGTTCGGGTTCGAGAGGTTCGGACGAACTTCCGGAAAATGTCTGGGTTCGTGATCCGAACTCAACCCGAACTTCATCCCGAACCCGAACCCCATAGAAGTCAATGGGGACCCGAACTTTTGGGCACTAAAAAGGCTGTAAAAGACTCCCGGAAAGGGCTAGAGGGCTGCAAAAGGCAGAAAAATGTAGGTAAATCCCCTGCAAACAAATGTAGATAGGGAAATGATGTCTTAACATAAAATAAAAAAAAATTAACCAATATTAATTGGAGTTAGGTCCCATAGCACAGAATCAGGCTTCAAATCACCCACCAATGGAGAAGGTCGCTTACTATTATTTCGACCCCAGCATCCAGACAAAGGAGAGAGGTCCCACAGCAGAGAATCTGGCATCATATCAACCACCACATGAGAAAGCCACTTTCAGTGACTTAGGCCTTAGCACCCAGACAGGAGGAGACATGTCAGATAGCACAAGCATTACATTTATACCATCCAGCACAGGAGAAGGCCACTTTTAGTTACTTTGACCCCTGCACCCAGAAAGAGGAGAGAGGCCCCACAGCACATATTCAGGCATCATATCACCCACCACAGGAGTAGGCCACCATTTAGTTAATTTGACCCCTGCACCCATGTCAGATGGTACAAGCATCAGTTTTACATCACCCAGCACAAGAGAAGGCCACTTTTAGAGACTTTGACCCCTGCACCCAGACGGAGGAGAGAGGTTTCACAGCACCCAGACGGAGGAGAGAGGTTTTAACAGCAGAGAATCAGGCATTTAGATCACCCACCACAGGAGTAGGGCATCATTTAATAGGACCCCGGCAACCATGTCAGATGGTACAAGCATCAGTTTTACATCACCCAGCACAAGAGAAGGCCACTTTTAGAGACTTTGACCCCTGCACCCAGACGAAGGAGAGAGGTTTCACAGCACCCAGACGGAGGAGAGAGGTTTCACAGCAGAGAATCAGGCATTTAGATCACCCACCACAGGAGTAGGCCACCATTTAATGGGACCCCGGCAACCATGTCAGATGGTACAAGCATCAGTTTTACATCACCCAGCACAAGAGTAGGCCACTTTTAGAGACTTTGACCCCTGCACCCAGACGGAGGAGAGAGGTTTTCACAGCAGAGAATCAGGCATTTAGATCACCCACCACAGGAGTAGGGCATCATTTAATAGGACCCCGGCAACCATGTCAGATGGTACAAGCATCAGTTTTACATCACCCAGCACAAGAGAAGGCCACTTTTAGAGACTTTGACCCCTGCACCCAGACGAAGGAGAGGTTTCACAGCACCCAGACGGAGGAGAGAGGTTTCACAGCAGAGAATCAGGCATTTAGATCACCCACCACAGGAGTAGGCCACCATTTAATGGGACCCCGGCAACCATGTCAGATGGTACAAGCATCAGTTTTACATCACCCAGCACAAGAGAAGGCCACTTTTAGAGACTTTGACCCCTGCACCCAGACGGAGGAGAGAGGTTTCACAGCAGAGAATCAGGCATTTAGATCACCCACCACAGGAGTAGGCCACCATTTAATGGGACCCCGGCAACCATGTCAGATGGCACAAGTATAACATTTATATCACCCAGCACAGGAGAAGGCGACTTTGAGAGACTTTGACCCCTGCACCCAGACGGAGGAGAGAGGTTTCACAGCAGAGAATCAGGCATTTAGATCACCCACCACAGGAGTAGGCCATCATTTAATGGGACCCCGGCAACCATGTCAGATGGTACAAGCATCAGTTTTACATCACCCAGCACAAGAGAAGGCCACTTTTAGAGACTTTGACCCCTGCACCCAGACGGAGGAGAGAGGTTTCACAGCAGAGAATCAGGCATTTAGATCACCCACCACAGGAGTAGGCCACCATTTAATGGGACCCCGGCAACCATGTCAGATGGCACAAGTATAACATTTATATCACCCAGCACAGGAGAAGGCGACTTTGAGAGACTTTGACCCCTGCACCCAGACGGAGGAGAGAGGTTTTCACAGCAGAGAATCAGGCATTTAGATCACCCACCACAGGAGTAGGCCACCATTTAATGGGACACCGGCAACCATGTCAGATGGCACAAGTATAACATTTATATCACCCAGCACATGACAAGGCCACTTTCAGTGAGTTAGGCCTTAGCAACGAGACAGAGGAGACAGGTCAGATAGCACAAGCATAAGTTTTACAGATCACCCACCACAGGAGTAGGCCACCTTTAGTTAATTTGACCCCTGCACCCAGAAAGAGGAGAGAGGTCCCACAGCACATAATCAGGCATCATATCAACCACCTCAGGAGAAGGCCACCATTTAGTTACTTAGGCCTTAGCACCGACACAGAGGAGACAGGTCAGATAGCACAAGCATCAGTTTTACATCAACCACCACAGGAGAAGGGCACTTTTAAAGACTTTGACCGCTGCAGCCACACGGAGGAGAGAGGTCCCACAGCAGAGATTCAGGCATTTATATCAGCCAGCACAGGAGAAGGCCGCTTTCTGTGACTTAGGCCTTAGCACCGACACAGAGGAGACAGGTCAGATAGTACAAGCATCAGTTTTACATCAACCACCACAGGAGAAGGGCACTTTTAGAGACCTTGACCCCTGCAGCCACACGGAGGAGAGAGGTCCCACAGCAGAGAATCAGGCATCATGTCAACCACCACAGGAGTAGGCCACCTTTTGTTTCTTTGACCCCTGCACCCAGAAAGAGGAGAGAGGTCCGACAGCAGAGAATCAAGCATTTCGATCACCCACCACAGGAGAAGGCCGCTTTCAGTGACTTTGGTCCCCTGCACCGACACAAAGGAGACATGTCAGACAGCACAAGTATAACATTCATATCACCCAGCACAGGAGAAGGACACTTTCATGTACTTTGGCCCCGGCACCCAGACAGAGGGAAGGTTCATTCAACTCTGGGTTGCACCCCAAGATCCTACTTAATTTCAAAAATTGATTTTTCAATGAAGAAGTGGCCAGGAGTACAAGACAACATGGTTTAAGGCAGTTATTAAGGACTACTCTGCTCAAAGAAGGGTCAGGTCTTGTGGGATCCATGCCTGGTTAATTTTTATAAACGTCAGCTTGTCCACGTTGGCTGCGGACAGGCGGCTGCGTTTGTCAGTAATGACGCCCCCTGCCGTGCTGAATACACGTTCAGATAAAACGCTGGCCGCCGGGCAGGACAGCACCTCCAAGGCATAACATGCTAATTCTGGCCACGTGGACAATTTGGAAACCCAGAAGTTGAATGGGGCCGAACCATCCATCAGTACGTGGAGTTGTGTGCAGACGTACTGTTCAACTATGTTAGTGAAATGTTGCCTCCTGCTAACACGTTCCATATCAGGTGGTGGGGCAGTTAGCTGTGGCGTGGAGACAAAACTTTTCCACAATTCTGCCATGCTAACCCTGCCCTCAGAGGAGCTGGCCGTGACACTGCTGCGTGGGCAACCTCTAGCTCCTCCTCTGCCTTGTTCCCCTGTGACAGTTGGGAATGCTCTCAGGAGCGCGTCTACCAGCGTGCGCTTGTACTCGCGCATCTTCCTATCACGCTCCAGTGCAGGAAGTAAAGTGGGCACATTGTCTTTGTACCGTGGATCCAGCAGGGTGGCCACCCAGTAGTCAGCACACGTTAAAATGTGGGCAACTCTGCTGTCGTTGCGCAGGCACTGCAGCATGTAATCGCTCTTGTGTGCCAGGCTCCCCAGAGGTAAGGACAAGCTGTCCTCTGTGGGAGGCGTATAGTCATCATCCTCTGTATCCCCCCAGCCACGCACCAGGGATGTGCCTGCGCTGTGCTGGGTGCCACCCCGCTGTGAACCTGCTTTATCCTCATCCTCCTCCACCTCCTCCTCATCCTCCTCGTCCTCCAGTAGTGGTCCCTGGCTGGCCACATTTGTACCTGCCCTCTGCTGTTGCAAAAAACCTCCCTCTGAGCCACTTCTAACAGACTGGCCTGAAAGTGCTAAAAACGACCCGTCATCCTCCTCCTCCTCCTGGCCCTGGCCCACCTCCTCTTCCATTATCGCCCTAAGCGTTTTCTCTAGGAGACATAGAATTGGTATTGTCACGCTGATAACAGTGGCATCGCCACTGGCCATGTTGGTGGCGTACTCGAAACAGTGCAACAGGGCACACAGGTCTCGCATGGAGGCCCAATCATTGGTGGTGAAGTGGTGCTGTTCCACAGTGCGACTGACCCGTGCGTGCTGCAGCTGAAACTCCACTATGGCCTGCTGCTGCTCGCACAGTCTCTCCAGCATGTGCAAGGTGGAGTTCCACCTGGTGGGCACGTCGCATATGAGGCGGTGAGCGGGAAGGCCGAAGTTAAGCTGTAGCGCTACAGGAGGCAAAGAATGATGCCCTGTGATCCTTGGCGGCGGAAGGACGTGCGTCAAGGAATTCTCCGCCTGGGGCCCAGCCGCCACTACATTTACCCAGTGTGCAGTTAGAGAGATATAGCGTCCCTGGCCGTGCTTACTGGTCCACGTATCTGTGGTTAGGTGGACCTTGCCACAAATGGCGTTGCGCAGTGCACAATTGATTTTATCGGACACTTGCATGTGCAGGGAAGGCACGGCTGTCTTGGAGAAGTAGTGGCGGCTGGGAACCACATACTGGGGGACAGCCATGGCCATCAGCTATTTGAAGCTTTCTGTGTCCACCAGCCGGAATGACAGCATTTCAAAGGCCAGTAGTTTAGAAATGCTGGCATTCAGGCCAAGGGCTCGAGGGTGACCAGGTGGGAATTAGCGTTTCCTCTCAAAGGTTTGAGAGATGGAGAGCTGAACGCTGCTGTGTGAAATAGTGTAGACGCTAGGTGACGGTGGCGGTGGTGGTGGTGGTGTCGGTGGCAAATCCTCTGTTTGCTGCTCGGCAGGTGGCAACATTCCTCTCGAGGTGGAAGCCGAGGCAGCAGCGGTAGAGGGAGCAAGGGGAGCCTGAGCGGGTTCCTCCTTTTTAAGGTGTGTACTCCACTGCAGTTCATGCTTTGCATGTAGATGCCTGATCATGCAGGTGGTGCTCAGGTTAAGAACGTTAATGCCTCGCATCAGGGTCTGATGGCACAGCGTGCAAACCACTCTGGTCTTGTCGTCAGCACATTGTTTGAAGAAGTGCCATGCCAGGGAACTCCTTGAAGATGCCTTTGGGGTGCTGTTGGTGCTGGCCAATAGCAGGCGAACTCTCTGGACGGCGGCTGTTCTGCTTTTGCCCCCTGCTCCCTCTTTGGCTTCGCTGTTGTCTCGGTCTCACCACTGTCTCTTCCTCTGAACTATTTAAGTCAGCGGCAGTGGGCACCAGTGTTTCGTCATCATCAGAGACTCGGTCACTCTGCTGTGGTGGTATTCCCATGTCCTCATCATCTGGATACATAAGTGGTTGTGCGCCAGTGCATGGAATGTCTTCCACCGCTGGGGAAGGGCTAGGTAGACGCCCCTGGGAAACCGTGCGAGCAGAGTCTTCAAACAGAATAAGAGACTGCTGCATAACTTGAGGCTCAGTTTCCCTGATATGCATGGGGGTGATGTGACAGACTGATGGGCTTGGTTTTCAGGTGCCACCTGTGCGCTTTCCACAGAAGACTGGGCGGAAGACAATGTGGTGAACGTGCTGGAAGCACTGTCGGCCACCCAATCGACTAATGCCTGTACCTGCTCAGGCCTTACCATCCTCATAACGGCATTGGGCCCCACCAAATATCGCTGTAAATTCTGCCGGCTACTTGAGGGAGTTGGTTCACTACTTTGTGCGCCTGAGGCCGAACGGCCACGTCCTCTGCCAGCAACAGAGGCTCCACGGACACCACCACGACCGCGTCCTCGACCCTTAATAGAATGCTTCCTCATTGTTGCGATTCAACTCGCACCACAATAAAATATATAATTTTTTAGCCCCAAAATTCCCACACTGGAAGATATAATTCCTTTTTCCGGTATTAATTACAAGAAAACTGCTGCAAATTGGACACCAGAATTTTTAAAATGCTAGTTTTGGTACATAGATTCCCACACGGGGAGATATAATTCCTTTTTACAGGAGTAAAAACGTGCGGCCTACTGTTTCTGGTCTAACTAACACTAGCTGATTGGCTGCTGTGCAGCCCTTCAGAAAGCGGGAAGTAATCGACGAACACCGGACCCGAACCCGAACTTTTTTGAAAATGTCCAGGTTCGGGTCCGTATTCACCCTAGGCACAACTTCCTCCTTAGATGGGATCTCCGGAGACTTCCATTTGCTAGCTATAGCAATTTTTGTGGTTATGAAGAGATGGGCTATTGGGACCCTACTGTGAGTCGGAATGTCAGACATGCTCATCAGAAATTAGGCTTTACAGTGCGACACCTGCAGGTGAAACCAGCACAACTTAGAGTAGGTCAAATTGAATTTTAAAGAAGCAATTCACTCATATCTGTTTTAAACCATGGATGCCTAAATCTAAAGAGACAGACCTGTGCTCCAATCACTATTTCAACTCATGACTCCAACCACTCATCAGGAGAAAATGCATAAGAAAATTAGTGGTACTCCAGGACATCAATAGTGGTAACTATTAACAGCAATATGTGCAGCTGTTTTAGGGTACTTTCACACTAGCGTTTTGGATTCCGTTTGTGAGATCCGTTAAAGGGCTCTCACAAACGTTCCAAAACGGATCAGTTAAGCCCCAATGCATTCTGAATGGATAAGGATCCGTTCAGAATGCATCAGTTAGGCTCCGTTCCGCCTCTATTACGTTTTGGAGGCGGACACCAAAACGCAGCATGCAGCATTTTGGTGGCCGTCTGAAGAGGCGGAGCCTAACGGATCCGTTTTTTTTTACAATGTAAGTCAATGGGGATGGATCCGTTGTCAGTGACACAATATGGTGCATTTGAAAACGGATCCGTTCCCCATTGACTTTCAATGTAATCCAAAACGGATCCGTTTTGGACTTTGTCATTTTTCTTTAAACCTAATGCAAACGGATCCGTTCTGAACGGATACAAACGTTTGCATTAGAGGTGCGGATCCGTCTGTACAAATAAACAGACGGATCCGCACCAACGCTAGTGTGAAAGTACCCTTAAATAATAGTCATTGTTTTATGGGGTACATGCTATTTATAGGAAATTATTAAACGTTGTATTTTATATATTCTTATGCTTGGATGATGTAAAAGAGATGGTAACAATGCGGTATTGTGTCAAATTTGCTATATGGTGCATGTAGCATGAGAGATTTGCCTCATGCTAGCCATACACATTTTCCATTTTTGCTCAAATAAATTGCGGTTGTTTTTACAACTTCTTTTAGTTCCATCTCTTTTTCTAGACAGGTAAGTGCAAAAGTGCATTAAAATTCATAATAAATTTGACACACTTTTACCAATTGAGTTTGCATACTTTGCTTAGGCAATCTACTCTATGTGTTTTTTGTAAATATCTGGAGTATGTATGAAAAAACAGTGTTAAAAAAGAGGAAGGAATTGAAATATAATCTGAAAAAAATGAAGAGTGTTCTGGCAGTATCTGTCACTCACTCCAGTATGTGTTCTGTATAGGCTGCATGTATATGTTTGCGTACATGTGCCTGCATACACACATACTGTAAGTCTGACATTTATCTGTAAGTGAAAACAAGTAAAAATGACAGCTATAAATTGCAGTTCTCTAAATAGATCCCTGAGAGACTGAGTATGCAGGACCTGACTGTAAATTTCTTTGTAATAACTAAACTTTTACAACTGAATAACATAGAAGTGTTTTTTTTCTTGCTTCAAATCAATAAACTGTTATTCAATATTTCTAATTTAATGTAAATTTAAGGTGAAAGTCCGGATACACCCTTTTCAGTGGTATAATTTGTAGAAAATTGACTTCCGATGTATAAATGTATTAATTGAGAGGCAGGCTGCATTACTTGGCAGTGGAAACATTTTCGGATTCCATTTTAAATTGAAATCCGCCATATTAAATTCAGCTCAGGTTTTTGCAATGGGAAGTGGGTCATGTGACATACAATCTTGGATAAAATTCACCCAGAAACACACCACTGTGCAGGATGCACATTTTAAAACATTTAATCCAGTGTGAACATGCTGAAGAACCACATGTGATACTCCTTCATAGTACTGTAAAATTCGCCATTTCAGGTGAGCCTTATTGTTATGTTCACAGGTGATACTCCTTTACATCACTGTAACATTCGCCATTTAAGGTGAGCCTTGTTGTTATGTTCTTTGGCAGGAGCGTATCAGTTGGGACTAAACTGCCTCAAGATTACAGTAACTGAGTTCAGAACATGATAATCATACCACTAATTTGGTCTCCAATCTATGTCATGTTTGTTGTACTAATGCACAACAAAGCATTCACAACAATCACACAGTACAAAGATAATGCACACAGTGATGTCACAATACTAGTGTTGGGCGAGCATGCTCAGCCAAACATCAGTACGGCTCGGCTCAAGCATTGCAATGCTCGGCACATCGAGGTGTTCAGATGAACACCGCATGTGCTCAAGCTCGATGCTCGAGTCTCCTCCCCACACATTTGTTGGCAGCCAATAAACATGCGAGGAAGTACTGGCACTCACTGTAATGCAGTAGCCATGTTGGTAACTGGCATTATAGTGAATGGCTGGCCGGAACGCGTATATAGCACCCGATGACACGTGTTCGGCTCAGTCTTAGTCAGGGAGAGCTGTGCTTCAGAAGGGACAGATCGTGTAGGGAGTAAAATCGTAATATTTTAGAAAAAAAACTTGTTATAGACTTTTAAGGACTATTGTTGTATCTGATAGCAATATAATTATTAGCGCAACATGCGCTAAATTGCATGGAATTGTTAGTGCCTCTTCTGATAGTGACACAACCTCTGCTACATCTTTTATTTTAGATTTTCACAGCCTAAATATCTGTGACATTCAGCGCAATAGTTTGGACGCTTTTGACAGCAACATTACTTGAGCTATACCTCGTGTATAACGTTTGTGCATCCCAAATATCAGTGACATTCATTCAGTGTAATTTTTTATTAGCCAGTGGTGACAGCGACATTACTTGCGCTATACCTCCTGTATAATGGTTGTGCATCCGGAAATTATCTGTGACATTCAGTGTACTTTTTTCATAGACGCTACGGACAGCAACATCATCTGTGCTACATTTCCTCTTAAACGTGTGCGTATCCTAAAAATACCTGTGACATTCTGTGTACTTTACTTGCGCATACACTTACAAAACCTGCGCTACTGTACGTGTGATGTGTGTACTTGCAAGCATATATACCATTTAATATGCGCAAGGTGAGCAGTAAGGGACGGGGAAGTGGCGGTGCTGCTAATGGTGCGCGCAGTGGCCGTGGCCCTGGGCGTGGTGAAACTGTGCCTCCTGCCAGAGCACAAGAAACACACTCATCCACGATACCTAGCTTCATGTCCCACTTTGCAGGGCGGCGCAGGACACCACTCTCGAAGTCAGACCAGTGCGACCAGGTGGTCAGTTGGATTGCAGCAGATAATGCTTCCAGTCGGTTAAGCACCACCCTGTCTTCCACAAAGTCCAGTCTCAGTAGCCAAGAGACTGTCAATCCAACCAAGAGACTTCTCTGTCAAGAGAATCCTCACCCTGATCCTCCTTCCTGCCACCATGGAGAGTCTTGGAAAACAAGTGATCCCGAGGAGCTCTTTTCATCGCCATTCCTTAAATTGGGCCTCTCAGCAAGGATGCTTGAAGAGGGACATGAAGAGATCTTGTGCCCTGATTCCCAAACTCTTGAGCATCCACAGTCAAAAGAAGATGAATTAGTGTTTTATGAGGTGGATAATGATGATGATGATGAGACACAGTTGCCAATAAGTCAACCGCAATCAGTTTCTCAAGAGGTTCATGATGAGGATGAGACACGGTTGTGAATAACTGAGGTTGTTGTTAGGTCAACAAGTCAGTGAGGAAGTGTAAGAGGAGGTGGTGGACAATGAAGTCACTGACCTGGGAATGTGGCAACCCAAGCTAGGACAGCAGTACAGAGGGGGAGGGATCCACAGCACCGCAACAGGCTGTAAGAGGCAGTGGGGTGGCAAAAGGGAGAAGGCGGACAACATCAAACAGGCCCGCAACTGTTCCCCAGAGCACCTCCTTGCAGCAATCTCCCTTGCCAAGGGGTAGGTTTTCCACAGTCTGGCGCTTTTTTGAGGAAAGTGCGGACGATAAAAGAATTGTCATCGGCAACCTGTGCCTTACCAAAATGAGCAGGGGCGCAACCGCACCACCATCAGCATGATCCGCCACATGGAATCAAAGCACACTAATAGCTGGGCCGAACGCATGGGTCCACAATCAGTGTCTGCGGGTCATACCATTGCCTCCTTTTCCCCTGTGTTACGTGGTGGCCAATCCTCTGTCCAAGACGCAGGCCCGGATGCCTCCTGCCATGCACCTGGACCTTCGCAAGCACCATCAGCTAGCACATCCACTTCTGTGTCCCAGCGCAGCATACAGATGTCTAAACCCAGGCCTTTGAACGAAAGCACAAATACCCAGCCACCCACCCACAGGCCATAGCACTAAATGTGCACCCTTAAATGTTGGCCCTGGAAATGTTGCTATTTAGGCTTGTGGACACTGTGGCTTTCCGCAGCTTGATGGCGGCTGCCGTCCCGCATTTCTCTGTTCCTAGCTGCCAATATTTTTCACGATGTGCAGTCCCAGACTTACATCAGCATGTGTCCCGTACCATCACCCATGCCCTGACCAACGCAGTTATTGGGAAGGTCCACTTAACAACTGACACACAGACAAGATCTTTTGGCCAAGGACGCTAAATTTCCCTGACAGCACACTGGGTGAATGTTGTGGAGGCCGGGATTGAGTAGTACCCTGGGATGGCACCGGTGCTACCGACGCCAAGGTTTGCGAGCCCTACTTCCATCAGGGTTTTCACTGCCAGCTACATTACTGGCTGCAACATCCCTCTTCTTCTCCTCCATCTCCTCCTTCCCTTCCACCTCGGAATTATCATCTTGCAGCACCAGTCAGCCATCAGTCAGTAGCTGGAAGCAGTGTAGCACTGCAGTGGGGAAACGGCAACAGGCCGTGCTTAAACTGATCTGCTTAGGTGACAAACAGCACACCGCTCCAGAGCTATGGCAGAGGATAAGGGACAAGACTGATCTGTAGCTCTCGCCACTCAACCTAAAACCAGGCATGGTTGTGTCTGATAATGGCCGTAACTTGGTGGCGGCTTTGGAGCTTAGCAAGCTCACACACATACCATGCTTAAAATGTGCAATAAAAGATATTTGTTCGGAATTTTATATGTCTATTTGAATGCTATGTGAATGGAGGGTGAGGTTATCTACCTGCCCATTGATTGGCAACACATGTTCATGAGAGGAGATTTACCCATAAAACACCCCCTGGTCCCTCATTAGTTCAGACACCCCTGATGAAGCGCGTAAGCAAAACCTGGGTCGGGTGGAACGTATTTGTGAAACAGTGATGTTTTAACTCAAGATGTATACTTGTGAGTATAATAAAACCATTTGATTTTATTTGGAGTTGACAGTGCTTCACTATCAGGATACGCCTTTCCTTCGTTTAGGAATACAACATAGGGCTAATCCTGGTGTGGTGGTGTGAACGACTCTCCATGTCCGGTTTCCATCTTGGAATCTCATCTGTTTGATGGTCTACACATTCCTGAACAAAAGCAGCACAGCCAATTTCCTTATTACATACCATGCTTAGCCCATGTGTTCAACCTAGTGGTTCAGCGGTTTCACAAAACCTACCCCAATTTGCCTAAGCTACTGGTAAAGGTGCGCCGCGTGTGTGCCCATTTCGCAAGTCATCGACAGCTTCTGCCGGTCTGGAAACGGTGCAGCAGCTCTTGCAATTGCCAGATCACCGACCATTGTGCAACATGAACACATGCTGGAACTCGACGTTCCAAATGTTGGCATTAAATATTTGGCCAATTTAAAAATATGAAGACAAATTGGCCTTAGAGCCCTTGGTGTTTTCCCTCCAGGATAGTGTTCTTACATAATTCAGCTGAATAAGACAAGTAGTGACTCTGATAGTTCCTGACAGTTGGTTTATCAACCAAATTATCAAAACAAAGATATCTGGTGATTGTGTGGAGATTTAAAACTCCAACCCAGGATGCAGGTAGAATGAAGTGGCCAATGTACCCTGGTCAAGTTCTAATGCCATTTGTTCTATTCTTACCTCCTTAGTGAGATCAAGTCAGTAAGCAACACAATGTCTGGTCACGATTGAGGAGGTCACTCCCTACATCCATAATAAACTCACATGTATACATGGATGCCATAGGAGTCTGTAGAAGAGTGTCTGACTAATTTAAAGCTAGAGGTCAGATAGCACCAGGATTTGAGTAATTAATTCCCACGGTTAGTAGTAATAAAAAAATAATAGAGTGAATTAACATCTCTATTGTCATCAACAGAGATTTGTGAATTGTGATGCTGCGAAGGGAATGGCGGAACAACTGAGCTCTTTTTTGGTGATGACTCTACAGAACCGACTGGTCCTTGACAGCAGATAAAAGAGGGACCCACAAGATCGTTGGAAGTTCCTGCTGCATCTACATTCCGGACAAACTGCCTCTGATGGAAGGATCTCCAACTGATGGACTTTATCAAAAACTTCTGAAATTAATCACATCATGATCAGAATAATGTTTTAGGAACTCGTTCAGTGACTAAAGTGTTTTTGACATTTGGCTTTAACAGGCTGTTATATAGTTCTCTGTTTTAGGAAAATTGTCTTAAAAAATGTTTAATACATGCATGCCGACACTATGTATATGTGCTGTTCCCCTATAAAAGACAAAGATGATTCCATCCTGAAGTAAATAAAAACCTTGTTGATTTTTAAGGGGTAAATAGGACAAGGTGAAGGCAAACCCGAAAGGTAGTTGAGGGGACCTGGGGAAGCAATATGGAAAGTCCACATTTTCACTGTTTAGGGCGTTGGGAGATTACCTCACTTTGCCTGTCTATTTCCCGTGAAAGCAGGGATTTGTGAGAGATAGGTTTATATATATTTAATGTGAACATCCTGTAGTACACATTTTTGTCCTTTGTCCGCAAGATAGCATCTAACCAGATGTGTGAGCCTCGTGTGCATTTCTTTGTCTTAAGGTCTCGGGGGGGGGGGGGAGGGTGGTTCAAATCTACCTATGAACTCAGAGTTGGAGTTGCTGAAACCACTCCTATCAAGTTAAGGAGCCAATAGTCTTTCCATTAGGAACATCCCTTTTGTGATGTTATGTCTGTTCACCCCAGGTCTAAAATTGTGGGCGTGGTGTGGGCAGGGAATGGGACAGACCAGAAGGCCCGTCTGATTCATCATTTTTTATACCTGTTTTAGGCGTAGAAAAAGGTCTACATGTAAGACAGCTCTGAAGCTGTCTTACATTTAGAACTGGCACTGGATGGCCAAAGTTATGGAGAGGCCTGCGCCTCTTCATAACTTCAATCGATCCATCACCAGCTATGGGCCTTTATTAAGATCAGTGCCTAAAACGCCAGTCTTAATAAATGTGCTCCATAGTCTAAATAAGAAGATTTTTTACAGATCACCTGCTTTGTGGTCCCAGATACACAGAAGATGTGTGGAAAACACAACTTACAAAAATTGGAAATCAGCGGAAAAACTCCAGATTTGATATAACGCTATAAAGATTTAATTTTACATCTTTAAAACCAAACAGGGAATGACATGAACGCATACACGTTTCGGGTCTAACAATTAATCCTTACTCAAAACATGGATCACTATTTTCAGACCAGAAATGTGTAGGTGTTCATGTGTCTATGTCATTCCCTTTTTGTTTTACATACGTACCATAAAGTCGCTACTTTCTTTTATCAGATGCTGGAGATTTTTTTTGTTGATTTCCAAACATTCATAATCTGCTATTATCCATCAATATATCATAAAGAATCTGGTAGAAAGTAAAATTATAACAATTCATACATCTATAAACTGAAAATCTATTATTGCCTTCATTAGAAGTTAAGGCAAATTGCTAGATATGTCACAACCTTCTGATCACTAGGGGTCTGATCCTGTCCAGTGAATGAAGCTACCAAGGTACGTTCTCTGTGAAAAGAATTATAGTACAGTGCTATATACATGGAGTTGTGTCGCAATTCCCTCAGTGGGTGGCCATAAGCGTTGTTGTACAAAGAAATAGCTAGCTGGTACCGTGGCTTCTTCTTTCTATGGATTGTGGTGGTCACGATAATCAGCCCCCCATGAACCTATCTAGCAATATAACCTTTGACTTTCCAAAATTTTATCACCATGTTTTTCTAATCAGGGGCTCATGTGACATTGGACAGTGTGTAAAGGTTTAATGTTCTTCCAAAGTACTCTTTTGGATTAAACCGAAGTCTGACTTTCTTGAAAAGTTAAAATATAACTGCACAATATCCTATTACTTGTTTAATTTTTACCAGCATTTTTTCACTGAAATTATTGAATTAATAATCCTCACAGCAGAACTTCAATGTTTATATCATTCATCCTCTGTGCAGCATTCTTTTTTGGAAAGCAATGCACTGATGTGTATGCAGATACTATTCAATATCAGTTAACCAGGAAGCTGACACTTTTATTAGGTTGCTGCTTTCCCTGTCTTTGGGGGTGGGCATATTCTATTCTATTCTATATGTACCATTTCTGATTGATCTAATTATTGGTTGAAAGTGGAGCATATACAGTGGATATAAAAAGTCTACACACCCCTGTTAAAATGTCAGGTTTCTGTGCTGTAAAAAAATGAGACAAAGATAAATCATTTCAGAACTTTTTCCACCTTTAATGTGACCTTTAAAATGTGCCACTCAATTGAACTTTTACTTTGTTGAAGCACCTTTTGATTTTATTGCAGCACTCATTCTTTTTGGGTATGAGTCTATCAGCATGGCAAATTTTGACTTGGCAAGATTTGCCCACTCTTCTTTGCAAAAACACTCCAAATCTGTCAGATTGTGAGGGCATCTCCTGTGCACAGCCCTCTTCAGATCACCCCACAGATTTTCAATCGGATTCAGGTCTGGGCTCTGGCTGGGCCATTCCAAAACTGTAATCTTCTTCTGGTGAAGCTATTCCTTTGTTGATTTGGATGTATGCTTTGGGTTGTTGTCATGCTGAAAGATGAAGTTCCTCTTCATGTTCAGCTTTCTAGCAGGAGCCTGAAGGTTTTGTGCCAATATTGACTGGTATTTGGAACTGTTCATAATTCCCTCGATCTTAAATAAGGCCCCAGTTCCAGCTGAAGAAAAAGAGCCCCAAAGCATGATGGTGCCACCACCATGCTTCACTGTGGGTATGGTGTTCTTTTGGTGATGTGCAGTGTTGTTTTTGCGCCAAACATATCTTTTGGAATTATGGCCAAAAAGTTCAACCTTGTTTTCATCAGACCATAACACCTTTTCCCACATGCTTTTGGGAGACTACAGATGTGTTTTTGCAAAATGTAGCCTGGCTTGGATGTTTTTCTTCGTAAGAAAAGGCTTTCATCTTGCCACTCTACCCCATAGCCCAGACATATGAAGAATACGGGAGATTGTTGTCACATGTACTATACAGCCAGTACTTGCCAGATATTCCTGCAGCTCCTTTAATGTTGCTGTATGGCCTCTTGGTAGCCTCGCAGAGCAGTTTTCTTCTCGTCTTTTCATCAATTTTGGAGGGATGTCCAGTTTTTGGTAATGTCACTGTTGTGCCATATTTTCTCCACTCGATGATGACTGTGTTCACTGTGTTCCATGGTATATCTAATGCCTTGGAAATTCCTTTGTAACCTCCTGACTGATACCTTTTAACAATGAGATCCCTCTGATGCTTTGGAAGCTGTCTGTGGACCATGGATTTGCTGTGGGATGCAACTAAGAAAATTTCAGGAAAGACCAACTAGAGCAGCTGAACTTTATTTGGGGTTAATCGGAGGCACTTTAAATGATTGCAGGTGTTTGCTGACTCCTATTTAACATGATTTTGAATGTGATTGCTTAATTCTGAACACAGCTACATCCCCAGTTATAAGAGGGTGTGCACACTTATTCAACCACATTATTTTTGTTAGTTTTTTTTTGTTTTCTTCCCTCCACCTAAGGGTACTTTCACACTTGCGTTAGTGTGATCCGGCAGGCAGTTCCATCGTCAGAGCTGCCTGCCGGATCCGCCCTTCAGTGTGACAACTGACAGCATTTGAAGACGGATCCGGGTGCGGATCCGTCTACAAGTGCATTGCAAGAATGGATCCGTCCCTCCGCTTGTCATGCGGATGGACGGATCCGTCCTGCAGTCTTTTTCACAGTTTTCGCTCAGTTGTTTCTCAATGCCGGATCCGGCACTAATACAAGTCAATGTAAATTAATGCCGGATCCGGCATTCCGGCGACTGATCAGGCATTTTGGACGGACATAATACCGCAGCATGCTGCGGTATTATGTCCGGCCAAAGCGCCTGACAGTGACTGAACGTAAGGCATACTGATGCAAACTGAACAAATTTCTGTCCATTCAGATTGCATGGGGATATGCCTGATCAGTTATTTTCCGGCATAGAGCCCTTTTGACGGAACTCTATGCCGGAAAAGAATAACGCAAGTGTGAAAGTACCCTAAAAGATTTCAGTTTGTTTTTCATTTGAGTGGTACAGTTTATAGGTCACATTAAAGGTGGAAAAAGTTCTGAAATGATTTATCTTTGTCTCATTTTTTTACAGCACAAAAACCTGACATTGTAACAGGGATGTGTAGACTTTTTATATCCACTGTACCAATCATTCTCTCTACCAATGCACAAAGGTGACCTAAATGTTTCCAGAGTTAAGAAATGCCCCTGACAGGATACACTAAGAGGTGAGCAAATGCTAAACTAATAATAAAATGTGTTACAATTTGCCCCCAAAAATTGCATTTAACCTAATTTGAAACTTTTGCTATTTGTTTTGGATGAATTGCTCAAAATGTTACAGATCAGAAGACAGCCCAGCAGGAAATATGAATAAGGGGGGACATATGTCAGCTTGCTTGCCCATAGAGCTGCTGCTGATTGTCCGATGAACGAGCAGAATGCTTAAACATCGCCGCTTGCCTGATAGCGATCTCCCGCCGGCAAACCACTAGACAGTATTGGGACGAGGGATGGCATAGCGATCGCTCCTCCCGATGCTGCGGAGGGAATTACTGCATGTAATAGAAGCGGTCTCCTCCGCTATCTAGCAAGCGATTGCCAGGAGGGAACACTTCCCTCCCGACAATCTCTTGTTGATCTGCCTGGCTTTAGTGTCAAGAACAGTTTAGTGAAACAAAAGCTTGTTAGATTTCTGAAGGAGAGATAAGTTTTAATTATACAAAATAAATGTGGAGCCCCAGTTATGGGTCTACAACACAATGAAAGCCAGATATCCCTCAAAGGAAGGAAAACCGAGCACAGGGGTGTCTCCATTACAGAGATACCAAATCCACCATATTAAGTGGCCCCTATGTCAAAATCCCACTTTTTTGCAAGCTTTTAGGAAGTGATAGGGAAAACCTAAGCCAGTTAACCATCCACAGGGTGTTACCCCTCATCAGTGTGGAGTAGGATTCTGGCTAACCGGGAGCAATGCCTTGGAGACTACTTAAACAAAACAATAGCTTAATTATGGACAGGACAGAAGTCAGTGTGGCTTGTCAATGTGTAACTCATTTGGGTGCCAACTATTTTCTGTGAGGGATGTAGCAGCATTTACAGCTATACCACTCAATTTTCTATTAACGTGTATCACCCCAATAGATCATGATCATGGTGATGATAGCATACTGCTAGATGCCTTTTTCTGCATCACAGTTGCTATGTATTGTACCAGACTCCATCCAGTTGATTACTTGATATTGGACCTTTTTTAATTTTAAAAAGTGCAAAAGTGCTAATGTAGTACCCCAGAGCGGGCACTACCATTTCTACACACTGCTACTGTCTCTAATGGCTAACAAATAATATCATCTGTATATTTGATTCCAGGTCCTCTGATATTGTGCCTTAATAATATTGTTATGCAACTTTTATGTATTGTAAGGGATCAGTTAGCGGGGTGTCGTCTCCTGGGTACACAGGCACCGTTCAGCAGGCACACCATAGACATGGCAGTCCAAACAGCAGGGAAGTCGTTTAACTGGCCTCAGTCAGTTTTATTGATAGGTGAGGTACAGACCACAAAAAGCCTGTCCGGCTCTAACTATACAGCAGGAAACCTAACTGCACAAGTGCCGACCTAATACCGGGCACCAAACAAAATAACAAGGTCCATACCTCTAGGAGTGCTCTCTCAGGCTCTAAGCATGTAACCTGTTCCCAGGTGGAGCAAGCTGTGTCTGTATTCTCAGCCTTATATCAGACTAGCACTCCTGAGGAGTGATTACCTGACAGCCCAAAACCCGGACTGTCCGGATGGAGTGGGGGCCCACCCTTCTCTCCCCACTCCAGCAACACAGGCCCTAAAACCAGGTTTTTATACTAACCCGAATTGCAGAGACATCTGCATAGACCGCTGAACATTTCCCTGGTTGCTTTTTTAAATGACAGAAGTGAGGAATCTTGGACACACATAGACCCCGTCCACCACTTCTCCAGACACTCTGTCACAGTATTGTATTTCATGAACTGTGTCTAGTTGTCCAGCAGGTGGCAGTGTATCTGGCAGAATACCTTTAGATAGAATGTAACTTACCATTCCATTCTCACCCTTCCCTTACCAAGAGAAGGGTTGCAGGAAGCCATAGTTAGTTGGTCGAAATTTAGAGTTGGAAGGAGATGCAAAGCACCCTGACTACTTACAGTTTACAGACTAAGTATTATGAGGGGGTCAACAGCCAAAGGCACCCAACTGAAAGGTACCGGAACTATCAAAAAGTCTAGTTACCAGACCAAAGGCAGAGTCTAGCACAGCAAAGAAAGATAAAACAAGGTATCCAAGTTTTCCTGCCAGTTTACCCCAAACCCTGCTCGAGCCAAGAGAAAGTCCAAATATTGCCTGGATGAAAGTTTATTCAAGTAAAGCTGTTGAACTTTTACCAGGTCTGGACTCTTACTCCACCAACTATCACTCTCCCCTTTATCGCTACGGAGCCTATATATGTGGAGCGACGGTATCCAGGTAGGAGCACCGTGACGCACACAAAACTAATAAGACTACATCACCACTTGGCATCCCTAAAACCTGGGACATGTATGGCCCTGGTGAGTGGTGCATTGCATCAGCAGTGCAGTGTGTTATTAAGGAGGATGTTTAGTACTTCCAGCAACCATTCATTTACCCATAGCTATATGTGTTACTGTCATGTTGACATTTCTAATGCTGTCTTGGTGTTAAGAGCATGAAAGGAGTTGGATATAGTCCTAAAACACTTCAAAATGACGTTCCAGGACAAGTGGATCATGTCATGGTGAAGCTGCCTGCTGCCATCCTGCTCTCTGGGGTGGGCATGGTTGCTATATCACTCACTTAGCTTCTTCCCAGGGCAAGCCTATGTCCCATGGTGCAGGCTGCAACTTAGTTGATTGATGGGTCTGTTTCTGTGTGTGTGTGTGTGTGTGTGTGACTATATATTTATTGAACCTCTCCTTGTAGCACTGCATGGGTTAATTCCCCTTCTAATCTGTGATCTTTGTTCGACCTCTTGCCTGAACAATAGATTCATTTTGGTTTTCACTTGCTTGCTAAGACAGAAAAAGAGCCATAATCTGTCTGTCTGTGTACTGTGTACCTCTTCTTTTTTCCTGGATCTGCACCCTCTGCCACATGACCTGACTCATGCCTGTTTAACATAATGACCCTGAGCCACCTGCCCGGGCCTCTGGACTGTTTCATGGATTTGCACAATCTCTGCCTGCCCTGACCTCTGCTTGTTCCCTGACTATGTGTATTGCCTGATCCCTCGGTGCTTGGGATGTGCCTCAGACCCCAATGGGTCATCAGCCAACCACTCTTGGACTATTCCAAGAGGTAGTGGCCTGGTGGCGCTCCCCTGTAGCAAATACCAGATCTCTATGGCTGTAAACCATGGGACACCCTCTGGGCTAGTCCAAAATTAAACTATTTGGTTGGTTCAAAACTCACTCCTCATAACAGGGCACTTAGGGTTCAGGTCAAATGTATTTGGAGCCAAATCAAATCTGACAACCAGTTTACCTAAATTGGAACCTATGAAATACAAGAACTGTACTTGTCTGTAGTAGTCATGCATTTTTCCTGCATTACAACCTACAAATACTGTATCTATTGAGTGCATTTTTTTTTGCATATATTACTAGTTTGGTAGTTTGGGGATTAATAAAGGAAATATCCCATGCTTGCTGGAGCTGTATCAACACCTATTCTATTCTAAAAATTATATCAATTGTATCTGAAATTCTGTACAATTATATGAAAACCACCATTCTTGGTTAATAACTTAATTTATCCAAAATATCTTGAAAATTAGCCAGATGGTGTGACAAGATATCATCATATAGTATTTGAAAGACATATATTCAATAGAGATAATTAAATGTTTGATTAAGAAATCTAATAAACACTAGTAAAATGCCTTTTACCCATATATTAGATAAATATATTTTTCCCTTAGAGGTCAATATAGTCTAAAAATGTAAATTCATATCTGGGAAATTGAAGTAAATGGAATCCTATGACAGATATGAATTTAATACTTTAATGATCCCTATGGGCTCAGTATGGAACCATAGTATTTCTACCAGCTGAATATTTTATTATTATTATTATTATTATTATTATTATTATTATTATTATACAGTAACATCCCTGATTAATCTAGACTAAATATGTTAAATAAAACGCATTAAGTAAATAGAAATATCTTAACTGCATTCAGCTAACTCTGTTATTCCTATAAATATTTGAATATTACAATTTCTGAGAAAAGCTGAAAATTATAGCATATATCAATCTGTCAAATAGTCAATCCGCCTTCAAAATGTATTTTCTATATTTGTGGAGGAAAAAGAAAAATATTCATTTTAGGTTAAGACAGAAAGAAATAAAATAACAAAAAATAGTATAGTAGAAAATGGAGCAAGAAAGGAAATTATTAAAGCAAGCTGTGCAGACCATTGTTAAACTTCCCTGTCCGTAATGACAACTGTGACCTACAGAGGTAGCCCTTTCCTAATAAAGAAACAGGATAATACCGCGTGGCTTCATTGTTTCCAAAAAATGAATAAACTGTTAAAAGTAAATACATTACCATCATAACACTGGCTTTTGATTCAATCTGTCTCAGTGGTGATTGTGAATATAAATTTAGCATTTTTTTTTTATCACTGTGAGACACATAGGGCATCTAAAAAGAGT